>CABHPH010112681.1:0-14388 GCA_902168325.1 Peromyscus nudipes
GTGTTCTCACCCAAAATGTTGATGAGCTTTATATCAGAGAAGAACATTATTTCCTACAGAGGGTGCATGACCCAGCTTTTCTTTTTCAGCTTTTTCTCCATTTCTGAGTGTTATGTGCTGACCTCAATGGCCTATGATCGCTATGTGGCCATCTGCAATCCACTCTTGTATAACATTGTCATGTCTCCTAAATTATGTTTGATCCTTATGTTTGGCTCATACACGATGGCATTTTCTGGTGCTCTGGCTCACACAGGATGCATGCTGAGACTGACCTTCTGTCATGCCAACACCATCAACCACTACTTCTGTGACATTCTCCCTGTGATGCAGCTCTCCTGCACCAGCACTTACATCAATGAGGTAGAGGTTTTTGTTGTTGTGGGCATCAACATCATTGTGCCCAGCATTACCATCTTTATTTCTTATGGTCTCATCCTCTCTAGTATTTTCCATATCAGCTCTACTGAGGGCAGGTCCAAGGCCTTCAACACCTGCAGTTCCCACATAATTGCAGTTTCTCTGTTCTTTGGATCGGGTGCATTTATGTACCTCAAACCATCCTCTGCCATGTCAATGGATGAAGGTAAAATCTCTTCTGTCTTTTATACCAATACAGTTCCTCTGCTGAATCCATTAATATACAGCTTGAGGAACAAAGATGTTAAAGTTGCCTTGATAAAGACACTGAGTAAGAGAAAGTGTTGATCTGAAAGAGTGTCCTTTGTCATGTAGTTACAGGACTTGGAAGGTCAGTTTCATTAGTTCCATTTGTGTGGCCATTATCCTACTCTATTTTTCTTTTTGGTAGTAGAGTGAAAAAATTTATATGCCCTTTCAATAACGAATTTCTACTTCTTAAAGATATTGAATTCCATTATTTACCATTGGCGTGATTAATTCATCATTTTCTTTCACATGTACTTTAAAAACTTTATCAGAGAAATTTGTGTTTAAAAATATGATATGATCACTTTCATTTTTTCCTCCTATTTCAAAAGATCAATGCCTGATAATGACCACATCTCACAATGCTAGGTTAGAATTCTGGCAAGTAAGTGGAGGGACTCACCTGACATGGCCTTTGGAAATGCGGTTACAGTGTGTTTCTATTCTGGGTATTCTGTCTTCCACTGGAGGATGTCCCCTTTACAAATCAGAAATGAAAGCTTCCATAGTAAATTAAATTTGTCCATTCATATATACAAATGCTATGAATTAAACATCTTTCAGCAAGGAGCTCACTTAGTTAATTTGTCAAGTGGAGTTTTATCTTTTTATTCTGGAATAGAAGACATATTTTTGAGTCTGGAGAATTTGGAAATGATGACTGAAATGGGGAATTTATACTTCAAGGAAAGATTTGCAGAGTTAGAGAGTAAGCTAAGTTATGAGAATGTTTTTCATGGAATATGATGTTTAATTATGACTCTTTTGATCAAAGAGCTAAAATGACAATCCTTAAGATACTAAAACAGTAAAAGAAGAACACTTTAAAAGTAAAAAAAAATTACTAAATCAAATGTTATGAAACCACAGTTTAAACATTTTAAAGATACCCTGTAAATATTTTGTAGTTGTTTCATTTTTCTAAACTTCATTACATATTTTGAAATTTTGAAATTTAGCATCAGCATCATTAAATCCTTGACTTACACTTCAGAAAGATCATCCATTTATCCATCTGAAACCAATATTAACCTGCTGGATTTTTCCTTAACAATTCATTTGTACATATATTTACATATATTAAACATATAACGTGAATACATATTGCAAAATATAGTTTGTTGTTTTTTATCTGATTTATCATTTCATTAAAAATGTTTTTATGTGGATGTGTCTGTACTTCTGAGTCTATGTGCAACAAGGGCATGCAGGAGCCAACAGAGGACAGAAGAGGGCATTAGATGTGCAGGACTAGAATTACTGAAGATTGTAAACTTCCATCTGGTTTCATTGAACTGGACTCAAGTCATCTGCAAGAGCAATAAGTTTATTCAACATCTCTCTTGTCTCTTGTTCCAATTAAATGATTTTCTTTGTTGAATGAAAAGTGTATCTAGTAAATAATATCTCTCACATCTTGTATCTAATACACTTTTTAATTTTTGATTCACAAATTTCCTTCTTTCTGAATGCATTTTATTCGCCTTACTTATCCTGTTACCTATTAGTTCTATCTGCCTGGAAACAGCTTTGGATTGCCTAAGACTTACTGAGAGTTTTCTTTGTGGGTTACCATTGCATTGATTATTTTCCTATTGTATTGTGTTCTATTTACTATGAATTATGTTTCTACATGTTTGTCAATCTGAATAAAGTGTAACTAAAAGCTAATTCTATCTTTTTAAGTGAATTTGCCTTTGTAATTCATAGATAGAAAAGAATATGGGCAAAAGAATACTCTATTGCCACCCACCACATAAGATAGTGGATAAGAAAAGGGATTAAAGAATTTAAAAAATCATTTTAAGCAGGACAGACACTGATAATGAATGGTTGAGTTAACTGAGAAGTCTAGGTATCACCAGACCCACCCTTTCTTACATGATATAGTTGGAACACCAAGAGCCAGGTCTACAAAGTGAAAGTATCGCCTTAGTCTTTCTTGAAGGGGTTCATGCTTTGATATTTATAGAGAAAAATTGACTTTGAAAATATATTGTTAGAATCTCCAGACATTTACAAACTGATGTATTTATTTGAAATATTCCCTCCCCCTCTCTCTTCTATTTATTTATTATCAAAATCTTTTTAAAAATTAAGAAAAAAGTTTCATTGTAGAATATTACATTTCAATAAACATCTATAGAGTTAGAATAGGCATTTTGAAACTATGGATCTTCACATTGGATTTCACCCTTTCACTTTTGAATATAGAATAATATTATTGTAGCCTATGAGATCAGCTCTCAGGACTGCTCCAGGATTGCAAAGAGAATTCCTCAAAGTAGCAGGACTTAGGAATAATTTTTATCTATCTGAGGAAATAAGACCCATACACGTACTGAGGGTCATATGCTTTATTTTCTTCTAGCTCTAATTCACCAGTTCTTTTGTTCTACATAGCTTATATACACATTCAATAGAAAGCTTTAGGCACTAGAAAAAAGGTCACAAAGGCTATATCTGGGAGTCACATTGCATTCCTTGAGCAAACAATAAGGAGCAGAGCGATACTGATAGCACACTCGAAATAATAAAATTGTCAGCTTTCTGATTAGTGGTGCAGCTGATGCTGTGACTGTGAAAAAAGGGGGTTCAGCTGTAATGCTACCTCCTTAAGGAGATAGCTTATAAAGAGTTACAAAGGAAAAAGGTTAAACTATTAAGAAACCAGAGAAGAAATAAGAAAACTATGTACTACTCTATGTTTTTTAAGTGTAACTAACAATAGGCTAACATTTCGTGATTAACAGAGTGTAAAAGTATTAGTTTTTCTCAGGCCAGGAGGCTGGAAGTTAGTAACCATGGCAACTCAAGTCTGTACAGGCTGTAAAGCAAAGGGCAGGGGAGCATGCTGTTAAGTGCTGTAAACTTTCCTGACATTGAAAGCATTCCAAGCCTAAAAATGTATTCTTCATCCTGCATGCAACTGCAGATCACAAGGAAGGTAACTTGTAACTCTTTATTCAAGGCTAGGAAGTTAGATCATCCTTTACAACCCTAGCTAATTGTTGAAATTTCCCCATGGTTTAACTGAGCATAAAGCTGTTTCTCTCTGGACTTGGTTAGTTGGCTAATTGCTTTTCCTGTTATTCACATAGATTTCAGGACTTAAACAATAAATAGTTAGCTGAATCTAGAATCTTGTATCATAAAACTTGAAGTTAGAAGTTCATGCAATGAGTTGATTGCTAAGAAATTTGTGTAGGGAGTTAGCCACTGGTCAGTGTTATCAGCCAGACCTGGCAAGAGAGAAGGACATTTTAATTGAGGTTGCTTTATGTCTAAAACGCTTGGCTCAAAAGTTTAGACACCTTCAACTCTGTCCTTGTGTATTATCTGTGAGGTTTAACTTATGATCCATTCATATAGATATTCAGTCTAGTTTGAATTTGCTCTGAGGTTTTATATTAGCTAATTGTATATAATTGTCTTGTCAGCTAACTAATGATATAAAACAGACTTCTAAGTTTCTCACCATTTTGTGGAACAAAGACTTAACTATGAAGGCATATTTTATTCACCAAAATTACACAGTCTAAGAAGAATTCATCTTTCTCTCAATTCACAGGAATAACTGTGTCCAATAAGTGGAGAACACACTACCAATAGGCTGCGGGAA
Organism: Peromyscus nudipes; assembly: GCA_902168325.1. Taxonomy (NCBI): domain Eukaryota; kingdom Metazoa; phylum Chordata; class Mammalia; order Rodentia; family Cricetidae; genus Peromyscus; species Peromyscus nudipes. The sequence goes on from CABHPH010112681.1 coordinate 4,292, forward strand.
GAGTCTCATAGTTGTTTTAAGGGAGAATTGTGCTAATACACAAGAAAATTACAGACAGGCGCAATCAGTCATTCATAGGCAGTGGCCTCATAAGTCTTGCTTGACAAGGTTTCTCTATCAGAGAGTTATTCATCTGGTGGGTTGACCTTATGAATATCAGTTGTGATCTGCTGCATATTTTTGTGGCCTCTGGCAGAATATATTTTTGTCTACTTATTTACCACCAAAAAAGAAAAATCTGGTGGGATAAGCAGACACAGAGAATTCTGGAAAGAGGAAGGCTGAATCAGAAGACACCAGCCTGTCATCCAGGGAGCAGCATGTAATGGCGCACACGTAAAGCTATGGAACATGTGTTGACATACAGATTAACTGAAATGGGCTGACTTTAAGTGTAAGAGCTAGTCAGCAGTAAGCCTGGGCTACTGGCCAAGCAGTTTTAATTAATACAAACCTCTATGTGTTTACTTGGGTCTGAGTGACTGTAGGACCACTGGAGCCTGGAGGGATCAGAAAAATTTTAGCTACAGAGTTGTGTAAACTGAAAGAGAGTAGGACAATGGCTGCTAGCTCCTTTGTAATGAAAGGCAGATGCATGGGCTAAATGGAAAGGAAATTCAATTATACATTACAAATCTGGGAAACTGAATTCAGCATGATTACAACAGTTAAGGGTGTTATAGTCTATAACTGTGTTTGGTACAGGATACAACTTAAATGTAAAACAGTTATTTATCATATATGTCATTTTACACACTACTGATAATCAATATCTTAAATAAAAAAGGAAACTATCACGAATAGGTTTTAAAACTTACCTTATTTAAGAGAAAAAAAAAACGTTGTTGTTACCTAATCATTGTTACTCATCAGTTATCTTAGAATGGTAATATTGGGCTCTGAGCCTTTAGTTCTTTTGATTCTTAAAAGGATGCTGTAAAAAAAATCTCATTCCAGAATGCCTTCTGGTTTGTTGCTCATAAGTCATAGTATTATTATCTTAGCTATAAAAATGTCAGAAGGAAAATAAACAGCATTCCTTTTATTATACTTGCCACTTGGTAAGACTCCAAAAAAGTTACAGAGGAATCATTTCATGTAAAAAGCTTCTCAATCTCTTTCCAACAAGTACATCACAAAAATAAAAGCAGGAAATGAGGTGATTACATTTATATGCTAGACCATGATGTACCTTTATTTCCTTAGAGATTGAATATTTTAACCAGACATTAACTTCTCTTTGGTGATTTTATATTCTTCATGTTTGAGCCAATATTAAACTCCCATCTTCCAATATCTTCTTATCATAAAGAAATTTATTGCTTTTTCCTTTATGCCTATTTATGTTTTAATGTTAATATTCCAAAAGCCTATTCCCAAGTCTTTATTACTTTCTCAAAAAATTTGAATTCATGCATTATCTCCTTAAATTACTTTTTAAAAAATTAATTACTGCCGGGCATTGGTGGTGCACGCCTTTAATCCCAGCACTTGGGAAGCAGAGGCAGGCGGATCTCTGAGTTCGAGGCCAGCCTGGTCTCCAAAGCCAGTTCCAGGAAAGGCACAAAGCTACACAGAGAAACCCTGTCTCAAAAAACCAAAAAAAAATTAATTACCTTTGCTTTACTATTCTGTGGATGGATCCCACGACTTTGTACACATTAGACAAATACGTTACCACTCAGCTGCTTTCCAGCCTCCAAAATCAATATTTATATGTTGTACATTTCCACATTTTTATGTGAGTGTTGATTGCTGTTTGATTATCCCTTTAGATGTAAAGAACAATAGTTTACCCATGCTTGCAGGTTCTGTGTTTGAATTCTCAGCATATACATCCTCACTAATATAATAATTTGAAAAAGTTTCATTATATTTCTTTGCCTATGGTTCCTCTTGTTAACCTATGGAAGATGAACACACTATGACATTTCCTGGATTATTGTGTTAAACTAATGGATGAATTATTGCCATGCATAAGAGAAATAATGAAATTTCATGCATAAATGAGCTCTTGGATTTATGGGAGACTATGGCCAGATTACCTCATCATGAATTTAAAATACCCTAAATCCAAAATATATTTAAATCCTGTGCATAAATTATACTGTTGGTGCTACTAAGAATACTCAACACAGAAATTCTGGAAATCCTGGATATGTGCAGTTTACAACTTCTCATATCTGTCAGGTACTACCATGATGTTGTACTGGTAATAGATAAAAGATGAGATTACAGTGGGCATATGTTTGTCACATCTTTCCAGTTGCATGTCACTCTACCTTGCTAACTTAATTTATATTTGTTCATAGTATAAGAGTCAGCATATATTTTGTGGTCTTTGGGACACTATTTTATGCTCCAATAAAGGACTCTCACATTATTAAATATTGTCTATTGTGTATGGATACAAGTGGGTATGTCATGTTATACACATCTTTGGAGTGTGGGCCTGTACGTATACATGAAAGCCACAGGAAGACCTCACATGTCCTGATCTATTACTCTTCTTCTTATTCTTTGAGACATAGTCACAAATTAACCATGGAGGTAGGCTGGTGGCCAGCCCCCCAAAATCTTGGAGATATAATATGTACATGGCCACACCTGGTTTTTCATGTGAGTGCTGGGGACTTGAACTCATTCATGTCTCAAGCTTCCTTTGGCAAGTACTTTTACTTGGTTAGTAATAGAAATCACCAACTCTTCTAATAATAACAGTGGGTGTATGTATTAAAAACAAGATGTGAATATCAGGAAATATATCAAGAGCTTGGCTCACACTGCCAGTCACCTTCTGAAGAGTGTGCTGACACTTAAGATCCCACCATGGGTGCTTTTGTAGGCCAAAGTGAAGGCTGAGTCTTTTGCACTCACTGCTAGTGAGTCTCTGAGATCAGGGAGCCTGAGAAGATTTCATCCCCTATCCCAAGTCATCCTTTGAGTCCTTGAACATCCTGAGACTTTGGACGCCACCTCAGGTTTCACTCTGAGGTTATGAGGTATGCCAAAACTTTGGAAACCATCAAAAGTTGGCTTGTTTGTTCAAGAAACATTTAATGTCTTCATTCCTCAATTCTGATGGCTCTCTAGAGTCAAGGAACACTCTGAGACCCTGGACACAATGGCAGTCCCCAAGCACTTTAGATTTTGCACTCTATCTATAATTTATGCACTATCCAAGTCACTACACCATTTTGATCTTGTGTCCTTTCTGTTGCTTTGATAAAACATACTAACAAAAGAAACTTTAAGGTACAAAGGGTTATCATTGGGGGTGAGTCAAAGCAGGAACTAGAGGCAGCTAGTTATTGTCATAGTCAAGAGCAAAGAAATAACAAATGCATGTCTCTCTATATTCATCTTGTTTTATCCAGATTCCACAGTCCTGGACCTCAACCTAAGAAATTGTGCTACCCACAGTGGCATACACATCAATTAGTGTAATCAAGCTGATCCTTACAGGTATGCCCACAGGCCAACTTGATCTAATCTGTCTTATACTGAAATTCTCTTCCAGTTGATTTTACCACTTTTAAATTGTGACTTCAAACTACTCATAAACATTTCTAAGCATCAGGACCAGTGTGTTATCAAGGAAATTCTTTTCTTTTTGAGTTTCCAATTATTTTGTGAAGATCAGAGAGACCAATACATAAAACACTGTGAAGAAAACTACATACCAATTCTCCTATGGTTTACTGAACCATTAGCATGTATCTCCACATTGATCTTGGACAGTTGTGACTCTACTTGAGAAAGATGTTTGTCATACTGATGATTCACCAGTCTCCAACTCACTTATAGAGATGTAGGCTCAGATCTCTATGTTTACTGTGATTTCAGTGTTCACACACACATATTTTCTACAAAAAGCACAATACATAAGTCTTTTCCTTTATCAAGGGTTCATGTAAATTAGTGGTGAACCATCCCACTGACATCACAGAAAAAGCAAATCTGTGGACTTATGGAAAATTTCCATGTTGATCTCAAAACCAGACATGTCTACATATTCAATTTGGAGGTTCTTTTTCAACTACAGATCCTTGGAAGTTATATGGTATAGAATGTAAATATGCTACATGCCAAAGCTCAAACTAACTTTCATATTGTTTCACACTGGGCATAGTTTTTGTTGTGTATACATAGCATATTGGTAGACTCACATAGTCATTTATGTCCTACAAATGCTGTAATGGTGTACATTTGTGGGTTACTTGTACATAAATGTCTGATCCAAATATCTATGCAGAGACAGTGAGTAGTTGTGTCAATATGTATTTATTCTTATAATGAACATGTAGTTTCTATGGAACCAAAGGCTAAAAATGAGAAGTGTCTTCACTTTAATTAGCTAAGACAGAGAAGAAGTGGGTCCCTATGACATACAGATGAAGTTACACATCTATTTCAAAGAAACAAAAAGTTTTGAATATGTCTCTTTGTGTATATGTGTTTATATATGTGTCTATATATGTACAGACATCTATATATATGCACACATATATGTATATATATATATATGCTTGTAAAGTTCAATATGAACAGGAGCAGAATGTTCTTAACAAAGACTAGAAGAAGGGGAAATAAAAAGCAGATATGAATGATTTTATGATCTCTTTTAATAATATTCTTTAGATTATAATATAATTGAATTATTTCTACCTTTTTTTTCTCCCTCCAAACCCTCCCATTTACCCCCACTTTTTACTCTCTTTCAAACTCATGCCCTCTTTTTTTCTGTAATTGTTGTTCCTTTGTTGGGAGTATTCTTAATATACAAATGTGAAACAAGATTTTTATTAAGCCTGTTATATACGCACACATATATGTATATATAATGTGTGTATTTAGGCATATATATATTAAATTACAAATATATATGTCTGTCAAATAATTATTTCCTTTTCATGGGGGGCACTACAAGAGACACAATGGCAACACACAGAATCATTCAAAGTGATTCTGCATGCTTACACTGTATGCGATACAATCATGATATTTTAGTCTTAAAGTGACCTCACAGTTCCTTTATATCTGACTCACCAGATTTCCAATAGAGTGCACCTGGTCATGGCCCTTGCAATATCAATCCTGAGCAGAATCAGCAGCTTTCTCAGAGAAAGGCTTGATAAATTAAATTCAAAGTTTAATTGTGGAAAAATTTCCCACCCTTAAATAAGAACATTTTTTGTTATAGATTAAATTTATAAAGTTCCCCCATCAAAGTATAAATTTCATCTTTTCAGATATACAGAGAAGCCAGAATTTCCCATTACAAATGTACCTCTCACTGTGATACCATTAATGTAATCATATTTTCTCTCACATTATTTATACTTCCTTTGACACAACAAACAACAAAAAAAACCATCACTTTTTAAAGAGTGGAAATACCCATTGGGGATATTTACATTTTGGAAAAATCCAAGTGTATCAACAGAAATTCAGAGGCTAAATAAATAAATTTCAATATTCCAAATTTTGCTTCCAATAAATTTTATAAAATATACTTTCACTATTAAAAACAAATTTCACAAAAGACAATAAAGTATAAAATAAATTATGCAAAAAATTAATCCTTTCTGAAGATGGATCAGACTTAACTGCATTCTGCGAGTCTTCAAATGACTGATTAATGATCTAGTTTAACCCAATTTTATTAGCTCTGAATTGTCACAAAAGCCATTAGGAGTGTACCAATGTAGCCCATGGAGTCTAGCTCCAAGACTACAACAGCGTTTAGAGAAAAAAAATCCACAGTGTAGTGGATCAAAATTTAGGTTCTCTCTCTCTCTCTCTCTCTCTCTCTCTCTCTCTCTCTCTCTCTCTCTCTCTCTCTCTCCATGTATCATCTATCTATCTATCTATCTATCTATCTATCACCTATCTATCTATCTATCTATCTATCTATCTATCTATCTATCTAAAGGAATAAATTCACACACAACTTGTTCGGCTCTTCCTCTTTATTATTCTGTTTCAGCTTTTTCTTCACAGCTTATATACACATTTAACCACATCTTTAGGTAGTAAAAAAAGGTTACAGAAAAGTCTTCTCAGGGTCACAAAGCATTCCTTGTATAAGCGATAAGAGACACAGGTAGCATAATCTTGCCAGCTACAGATAGTGGGCGACTGCAGCTGTGGTTGTAAAAAAGGGAGTGGAGGGTTGGCTGTATACTCTCTTCCTATGGAGATTAGCCTAAGGGCTTACAAGAGAAGAATGCTAAACTATTGAGAGATCTAAAGAAAAAATAAACCGTGTACTACTCTACATTTCTTAAGTGTATTTAACATTATAGGCTAACATTATGTGGCAAAGCTGTCAGTTTCTCTTCACAGCTTCCAGCAGACAAAAACAGCTGCAGTCCCTAGGCTGGGAGCCTCATGCAAATAATCAATGGGTGGAGTGGTGTCTACAGGTAACCATGGTGACCAGTGTAAATTAGAAGGGGAAGCTAGCAGCATTGATTCACACCAGCACTTTCGCCAAAGGCTGGCTGGCAAAGAAAAAACGTCTCAGATCTAAATAAATTTTCTGTCCTGCAGCCTCAGCAGAAAGAGAACTTTGTAACTTTTTTTTTTGTTGTTCAAGGCTATGAAGTAAGGCCATCTCCCCGTAGCCATCTGTGTAGTCTTTCTCACTGCAACTATGCATAAGGCTAAGTCCTTCCCAGACTAGGTTAGATTGGTTAGCTAGTTAATTGCCTGTTATCCTTATAAAATCCAGCACTAAAAATGATCAGTTAGTATACTGAGCTTAAAATCTAGGACCATACACTAAAGTTAGAATGTTCGTACAAAGTGTTGATCGTTACAGGATCAGAGCAAGTAAGTGCTGGGTCCCTTTATCAGTTGCCATTAGGGGAAGCACAGGACACATTAGGTCACCTTGTTATCTGAAGGACTTTAATTCAACAAAGCCAGGCACTTTGTAATTTTGTCCTTGAGTCTAATCTGTGAAAGTTCCACCTGTGATCTAACCAGAGACATTTCATCTGTCCTTGTTTGCCCTGTTAGCTTAGCTAATTATAGAGAGCATAATTCTAAGTATCTCACCATAATGTGGAACAATAGCAGAACCACGAGAGCTTGTTTTATTTGCCAGAATAACACAATATAAGGAGAAGTCATCCTTCTATCAAGACACAGGAATGGCAGGGCCCAAGGAATGAGAAATACCCTGCTAAGGTTGTGGGACAAGTCCCACAGCTGTTTTAGAGGGGAACCATCACACAAGAGAACCACGGACAGAAGCAGTCAGAATTTATAAGCAATATTCCTCATAGACCCTGTCCGAGTTTTCTCCATCATAGGTTGTCATCTAGTGTGTTGGCCTTATAAATAAATATCAGCTGTCATCTACTGGCTCTCCTTGTGGACTCTGTCAATGTGCCCACCCATGGAATGCTTGCAAAGAGTTCTAAATATTACAAATGTTATTTTTTATGTCAATATATCCTTATTCAAAACACAATTTAAGCACAATCTATTGTATCTAAAAGGCAAAAAGAAAGATCAGAACATTCCCTCAATTTCAACTCTTCTATAGAGGTCAACTTCACCCTTAAATGGGAATTGAGTCATGTTGAACCATAAGTCAGGAGTTTAACCATGATGTTCATCTAAATCTAAGCAATTGAGACAATATACCATCCATGTCCAATTTTATAATGATTCTAATGAGAAGTAGAAAACACTGAAAAAATAGTAAAAGTTATTGTAATTATCCTACAAAATATTTCAATAGTGACATGGTTCCAGATGAAAAGAATCTTAGCTCAGTCATTTCGTATCATTTGCTTGTGAGGAAAATGAACTGTAACAGGGGTGCTGGTTGTTGTCTAGGGGATGACTGAATCATTCCCTGACACAGACCAAGAACTGAGGTCTAGGAAAGACAGAAAGGCCCTAGAGAAAGCAAGAGTAACAACAGCTTTATCCCTTCAGGGTAGGAGGAGCACTATGGCTGGGAGTCCTGTGTGGCTGAGTATTTTATAGGATTTCTGGTCTTTCTTCCCCTACGGGTTCTCTATACATTCTTGCCATTTCTCCTTGTAATGTCTCCTGAGAAGAAGAAGACAGTTTCTCAGGGAATTGCTGTTACTTTCCTGGTCTTACTACATCCCTCTAATGTTCCTTCATAACTCTCAACATCCTCTCAGAAGGACTTTCTACAATATGAGTTATTCACTAAACATACTTTTCAAATTTGCTTTACTTTGTCAGCTCAAGTAGGGTTTTAAAGTCTTTACTCTATATGAGAATGAGAAAAAAATCAAGAAATACAGAGTTGGTTTATCTAGTTTTTTAAATCTAGTTCCTACTACACTTTAAACTTAAACATTCTTTGGTATTAAATAACATAAATCAATGTCATCACCAGAGAACTCATGTATTCATTGTATTCCTAGATATTTCTTTAGAAGAAAGTAAGATTTTCCATTTTTTCCTTAAATTCAATTTCCCTAAAGCACATTTCAGATGCAACTTATTTCGTCTATTAAGGCTGTTGTCTAATAACATCAGCACAAAAATCTGTTCATTTTCAATAATTCTCTAAAATCCTGTTAACCCACTGTCCTCTTTTTCTTGCTCTTGCTATGATAAAAGACCAAGAACAAATCAACTCAGAGCAGGTTTTATTTCATCTTAGAATCTATCACTGAAAGAAGTCAGGGCAGGAACTAAAGGCAGGGACCTTATAGAGAGACTATAGAGGAATGCTAAGTACCGGTCTTCTTCAGGCTCACATTCAACCACCTCCTAGGACCTACCCAAGGGTGGTATTGCACACAGTGGGGGTGGATCCTCCCACATCAATGAAAGCCATAAAGATTTGCCTAAAGGTCTGTCTGACATAAATATTTCCTCAATTCATGCTTTCTCTTCCCAAATGTGTCAAGTTGACAACCAACATTAGTCATCATCACACCTCCATTCATCATAGATACTGTTCAATCAAAACTTTTTAAGTAATTAAGTTTTACAATAGTCAGATATAAAATTTAATTTAAAAATGCACACAAATCTGATCAACTTGCTATTTACTTTTTATTTAACTTTTTACACACAGGGATTTCCTATGTCTTGAATTTTTGACCTTTTGCCTTTAACTTCTAGTATTTCCCAGGACCTTATCAAAATGCCTCTTAAAACATTTTAAGCTTTTTTTCCAAAGAAAGTCAGACCTCAGCTTGAATCAATCATCTTTAACTTCACCAGCAAAACATGCATCACATGTTTTAAACAAGGAAAGAGCCAGCAGTTTTACTGAATAAATATGGCTGCCACAAAAAAATGATGATTTGAATTTATAGCTCATCAGCAAAGAAAATAATACTACATTAGAAATGTCATCATATTTCATTGTAGGTGGAAGGTATATTAAACAGGGTAATAGGCTTGAAATCAAGAATCCAAAGGTTCATGAACTTTAAGAATCCTGTATCATTATATAAACTATTATTCTCATGAGCTTCAATATTATGCTTGCAATAGTGTATTTTAGCAAAAAAAATTGCTTGTTTATATTTACAAGGTAAACATCAAACATGTAGTAAGACAATGTTCTGTGCAACCATAAGTACACTTGCAGTGGGTCATAAACATCAGCCAATACAGAAATATGTATTAAATATCTATTTGACTATTAATTAAATAAATACATATTTAATTAAATATCTACTTAATACCTATTAAATACTGGCATTAGAGGGTAAAAACATTCTTGTCCAGTAGAGGATCGAAAGACAAGAACACAGAGACACAAAGAGGATTTCATATTTCAATTCAAATGGCAAATATGGCCAGTTCTCCACATAGGCATGCAGACAACTTAATATTATTTTAATTAATATGAGAAAACTGTTCAATATCCCCAGTGATAATGTCTATAATAACAAACAACAAAAGAGAAGAACTACTTAATATTATTCTAAAAGAAGCACAATGATAAAAGCATCAATTTTACACACAGTGAGAAAACAAAATATATATAAAAATGATGAAAACCAGATAATTTCCAATTTTAATGAATATGAAAAGTGTAGGAGTCCAGCTCCAACCTGTCAAAGGGTTCTTGTGGGGAG
>CABHPH010112681.1:19388-36344 GCA_902168325.1 Peromyscus nudipes
AAATAATTTAGATGAGTTGCACAGAGCTTATCATAGAGACTTTCAAGCATAAACAAGAAAATTGATTCATGTGAAGGAGAATGCATAGAACAGAAAATTTTCAAGTAAATAAAATAAACCAGACTCAGAAACATAAACACAGGTTTTCTGTTCTTTAGTACCTGAAAACACAGGAGGAAGAGGTCTAGTGTGACCTAAAAGATGGGAGAAGAAAATGCAATAGGGTTAAATGTCAGCAAATTACAGTGATCTCCATGTACAGAAATGAGAAACTTATTGTTTTGTAGGCTAAATAAAAAAATAAAATGAAACGTAAGTTATTATGAATAAATGTATAACTATGTAGTGTGAGAACCTTTGAAACAGATATATCCTCACTAAAAAAGAAATTTATAAGTAGTACATGTTAATGAGTCCATTTAGTGTTGCTCATGTTCACATACTTGGGGATGGCCATTTACCATGGACTATCATTTGCAGTATTTTTATATTATAATGTGTGTGTATGAATGTATAAAAATAGGTAAATCAAGTTGACTTGTGTGTGAGGAATTCAATTGTCAGTTAAATATCTAATATTAAAAGAAACCCCAGACATGGATAAGCTAATTGTACATTTTACCATGATTTCAGTTTTCAAAATGTCATCTAACAATAAATATCAACAAAAATATCATAGTTGTTGTGAAAGAGAATCATTGCCTTGATTCTAAAGTTCTATAGAGTAATTTTAAGAAGAAGTTGTAGATCAACACACTTTGTACATGTAGATTTTTTTTTTAAATTTTAGCAAATTTTAGAAATGTAATAATCAGGAATATTACTTGAAATTTAAAAGAATAGCATCTTGATTAGTGCTCCATGAAACTCCCAAAGGATAGCTAAGTGATTGATTTAAATTAAATGAATAAAAATTCAGGTTAATCGTAGAATGATTGTGACAAAGGTACAAATCATTCAGACATCAGATCAATGTCTCATTATTTTTTCATTCTAGCCATGTGAGTCAATATCTACAACCAGGTACACATTTGAATATGCTTTATGTCTGTTCCTAATCTGCACAATCAGGATAGAAGTTACAAATCTATGGGAATTAGATATGGTTTCAGTGTTCTGATTGATCCTTCTTTGACAATTTCACATATTTATAAAATATTCTTGTGATTTTCACCCTCATCTCCCACTCTTATTCCACTTCCAGTTCCACTGAAACCTTCTTGTTCCCACAGGACCCTGTCCTGTTTTCATGTTATTTTTCCTCTAGATTAAAATTTTGTTTGGGACTCACTAAGCAAGTTTACCACTGGTTGTTCTTATGAGCATGAGAAGGGGTTGTTTACTAGAACACGGAAAACTTACCAGTGGCTACACCACTGGAAGAAATGACTCCTGTAGCAGCCAATAACTGCCAATAATTCTTCAGGAAGTGGTGGGTTCTCATGGTCTGGTCCGGTCCCATTTGTGCCTTCTCTCCCCCACCAAGGGAGGGGTTTCTCAGTCCCTTTAGACCCAGGATGCACAGGGTTCTGGGGTAGAGGGGCATCTGGGGAGCAGCCTACCCTCCATATCTCTTCCAGGGAAATGTAGTGGGAGACCTTCGCTTGGCACTCTGCTGATCTCCTCGTGCTGTGGTACTGCAGTGTGTGCAGGAAAAGGTAGGGAGAGCATGTGCTTCCTTTTTCTTTCTCCTCCTCTCCTTTCCCTCTGAACCAGGGTCCACCAGTATTCCCTTCACCGGCCAGGTTCATACTCTTTCTTGTGGATGCCTTGGGTTTACCAGATGTTCCATCATGTGGAGGTCACCATAGTTACTGTAAGTTCATGAATGCAATGGTTATATCATATCCCAATGACAACACTTCACATTGCACCTCCTGTTCTTTGGTCTTATTGTTTTCTTGACTCTCTTCCATGATGTTTTCTGAGACATGGGGGTAATACAGATGCCCCATTTAGAGGTGAATACTCAACTCTTAGCCTATTCTCAGTGCTTTGACCAGCTTTATGGGTCTGCATCAACTCTGCTACTCTCTACTAAGCAAAACTTCTCTGCCGAAGGCTAAGACAATCTAATTTATGGGTAGAAGCATGCATTTAAAAATATCATTTAACATCATATTCATTAGCAAAACAAAATTAGTAGGTTCCTTGCCAAAGCTTATGGCCATCCTTTCTATGGGCTTCTAAGCAGGGTTACAAATACAGTACCATCCAGAATTCCCTCCTGTGGAGTGAACCTCAAATGTATAATGATTAGGTACTCCTAGAACAGTCATGCTGCTATTGAGCTAATGAGTACATCATGCCTGGCAGGAAGATATTACAGCTTCTAGGGTTCACATTTGAGTGAGAATGTTGGTAACTTCTCTCCCAGCACCCTGTATGACATTTTCTGCATTCACAAAACTAGCCAAAAGGGTAGATGCTTCCAGCTCAGTTCTAGGTTGATTTCTCTGTGTCCTATCATTAAAGTACATGGTGTACTGGGGATGTCTTTCTGTATGCTGTAATGTGTTGTTCTGATTGATTAATAAATAAAACCACTGATTGGCCAGTAGCCAGGCAGGAAGTATAGCATAGGCAGGATAAGCAGAGAGGAGAATTCTGGGTAGTGGAAAGCTGAGTCAGGAGATGCTGCCAGCTCAATGAGAAGCAAGATGTAAAGATACCCATAAGACACAAGCCACGTGGCAAGGTCTATACCATTTATAGAAATTGGTTAATTTAAGATGTAAGATCTAGCTAGCAAGAAGCCTGAGCCATTAGGTCATACAGTTTTAATTAATATAAGCCTCTGTGTGTTTACTTGGGTCTGAGAGGCTGTGGGCCCGAGTGGGACTGGAGAAAACTCCAGCTACAATGGTGCTTTCAGCAATAAGACTTAGTCTTAGTTGGCCAGCAAGACCAACAGCAGTACCCTTTATTTTATATTTAACCACAAGTTATAAGGAGGTATTGCATAATTGACAAAAATATATAATTTTCTGGGAGTTGTGTTGTCTACTCCTGCATGATGTCTTACCTAAATTTCTATTGGTGTGATAGAACATCATGAGCAAAGGCCACCTGAGAAAGAAAGGGTTATTTCAGTTTGCATCTCTATAGCACAGCTCATTATCAAAGGGAGTCAGGGCAAGAGCTCAAGGCAGAAACCTAGCCACAGGAACTGAAGCAGAGGCCATGGAGGAATATTGCTTACTGGCTTGTTCCCCATGGCTTGCTCATCCTATTTTGGTATAGAACTCAGGACAACCCGACCATGGGTGGCATCACCCCATAGTTGGCTAGGTCCTTTAACAACAATCATCAATCACAAAAATGCCCCACAGAACAATCTTATGGAACCATTTGCTCAATTGAGTTTTCCTTTTCCCAGATGATCCTAGCCTAGGTCAAAGTTACATAAAAATTAGCCAGCGTAAATGTTGTCCCTATTGAAACACGCTTTAAATTATATGTAATATATCTTCTTCTTGTTTAGTGTATAAAGAAACAGTGAAACTGTCCATATTTGAAAAGTGTAGCAATAATGTAGCCATTAAAGTACCTTTGGCTACATTATTGTATCTTTATTAGTTTTCAAGAAAGGTATAGATTCTTTTAAAGACAAATATTAGTCTACATAATAATTAGAGGTATGATGTCTTAATTAATGCACACTTTATGCACTGACTGAATCTAATGGGTAGATACCCATTCACTTACATGCATTTTATGGGAAATGAGTTGGTGCAGTCATGATGAACAGCAAAATGGAGGTTCTTTCAAAACCAGAAATGTGCCTACCAAGTGATCTAGCTATTTCACTTCTGGATATATAGCCCAGAAGTGATGATTTTTAAATTGTGGTATATAAAAGAAATTCTGTTTGTCTTCAAGAATATAGTGTTCTATAAAAACAAAATGATTTCCCTCTATTTTAAAAAGTGCCACTGAACATATATCAGAGATGCAGAAGTGGTTCCATGAAGCCGTCTTTACTCTTAAAAATGACTAATCTGTGGGAGTCCTGCGACCTCCCCTTTCCTATTAACTCAAAAAGAAAAAGAACAATAATAAATGTTTTGAAAATTTCCCTAGGGAAAACAGACCAGCGACTGTAAATAAAATTACATTAAAACCTTAGAAATTCTCTCTAAAAAATTCCGTCTGCTCCTAGCCAGTTTTTCTGTGTCCATAATTGGTTATGAATGATTGGTATAAAATGTTTGTCTCACTATTAGGAGTTGCTAGTTTCTTCCAATTAATTAACGTTAATTTCAAAAATTGCCTTTTTTCCCCTTATCATCCTCATTTCGAGGGTGATGGGGCTTTTATAACCAGCTGGTAGGAAAGTTGATGTTCACAGGGCAGATCTTGGCAGAGGATTGCCTTATGCTAACCTTGAGCACACATGAAAATCATGTTTACTTATAGACAGCTGAGACTCCTCTCAAAGCCTGTAGATTCAGTGTGTCTTCAGTGGGATTTCCAAGTTTCTATTTCTAAATGGTTCATAGCTGCTGCCGCTAATGCTGCTATTTCTGTGAGGATCTCTTTTATGGATGCCCTCTCCTGATACCCTGAGAAATGTCACAGACAATGGGAACAGACAGTATGTGAGTACTGACATTACTCCTACATCTTCCAGTGGATTGCATCCTGCAGCTGGTTTGAAAATATTTTTTCCAGAGTATTTTACCTCCTACTGCTAAGCTCACAGGATACTCACTTCAGTTTAAGCTGGTTTTATTATAAACTCCACCAAAACCAACCCTACGATAGGGAATGTAAAAGAAGGACTGTGAGGATATTTTGTGTATGATCTAACAAAAAAAAAGCTTGCCTGAATATCAGAGGGTAAAGCCAGCCACTAGTTAGCCATAGAAGCCAGGCAGTGGTAGCACACACCTTTAATCCCAGCACTTGGGATCTCATGCCTTTGCTCCCAGTACTTGGGAGGCATACACGCCTTTAATCCCAGCACTAGGGAGGCTGAGAAAGGAAGTGATATGGCTGGGCAGAGAAAGGAGTATAAGGCGGAGGAGAAAGGAGCTCAGTCCTTTTCCACTGAGGAGTTGGCGAGGTGAGAGGTGGCTGTGGCTTGTTCCTTTGTCTCTCTGATCTTTCAGCATTTACCCCAATATTTGGCTCTGGGTTTTATTAAGACCAATTAGGATTCATGCTACAAAGACCCTTAACAAATGTTTATGAAAATGGAACAGGTTTGATATCCTTCACATGTTGCTCATAACCATGAGCAATAAAACAAAAAAACTTTGTTTAATAGTCCAGAATCACGGTTCCAAAAGGTAGAAACAGTTACTATGGGTGATACCAATTCTATCTCTAAATATATATTAAGTGGAAAGAAGTCCACACAATAAATCTGGGTATAGGTTTAGATGTGTATTTATTAGGGCATTATTCATAAGTCACTAAAACACTTGTGTTTATACTTTTATTAAAATATTTTTTCATGTATTTTATTTTCTTCATCATTTTGCCTCCCAACTCCTTCCAGATCTCCCAACCTCTTTATCCACTCAACTTTACATTCCTTCTCAAAACAAAACAAAAACAAAATAAAAACCAATAAAATAGTAAATGCCAAAACAAAACAAAATGAAACAAAAATATCAAAAAAAATGCGGTTCATTTTGCATAAACTTAACTCTGCTATATATTAACTACTGAATGGATAGACAAAATGTGCTATATCCCTTCTTCAGAACATTATCTAGCCAGAAAAAGGAATGAAGCAGAGGTTCATTCTAAAGTTTGGATAAATTTTGCAAACATATACACTAAGTGAAAGAAGACAATCAGAAGGACAATATAGTATGCAACTTTACTTTATTAATTGCCCAAAAGAGAGAAATTCATAGAAATACATTAAGATTTCCATGTAAGATGGAGACATAAAAACCATGAGTAGATGAACTTAGTTAAATAAAGGAGAAGGTCTTGGGCTGCTTTTCCAAGCTGGTACCCAGATTCCTCCAAAGACTGACCATCATCACTGTACGTGCCAATGGACTTCTCCCATGAATGAACTTGAGGTGCCTCATGGGTCCCTTACTGCCACCACCGATATTGCTACCAGGGCACAACCTGCTCCAGCCACTGCACTGATCACAGTTAATGATCACCAGGAGTAAACTGCTCAAAGAATCAACATGAGGAGATTAATAAACAGAAAATCTTGATGTTTTAAAAATAAGCAGCCGGGCGGTGGTGGTGCACACCTTTAATCCCAGCACTCGGGAGGCAGAGCCAGGCAGATATCTGTGAGTTCGAGGCCAGCCTAGTCTACAGAGTGAGTTCCAGGAAAGGCGCAAAGCTACACAGAGAAACCCTGTCTCAAAAAAAAAAATTGCTTAGTTGGGGTTGGGGATTTAGCTCAGTGGTAGAGCGTTTGCCTAGCAAGCACAAGGCCCTGGGTTCAGTCCTCAGGTCTAAAATAAAATTAAAATAAAATAAAATAATAAAATAAAATAAAATAAAATAAAATAAAAAAAATTAAAAAATAATAAAATAAAATAAAATAAAATAAAATAAATAAAAATAAGCATGGACATCAGAGACTGGATCTGCTCAAGTGACAGAGTATGTAGCAGAGGTGTAGCCTGGTGATGTGAACTGGAGACAGTCATACAGTGAAAATAGCTGTTGCTGGATGCAAGCTGCACATAGGAAAGATCTAGAGGAACTCAGAACATACTCTACCAGTACACCATTACTAGATGTGCAGTACTATCACACATCATCAGTTGCTGAGCCACAGAAAGCCCTGCTAATATAATGTTCATTCCCTGTTCACTGGGGACAAGTTGTAACTTGCTTGGAAGCAGGGAGATACTGGCAAGAGAATTCTGGCCCGAAGTAGTCTACTCTCACAGAATTCCTTCTCCTCATAAGGACTCAAGTGACCTAACAGAGCAGTCCTCCCTCCCCTTGTGAATGCTGGTACCATTGACAGTCCGTGGGTGGAGCATGCTATTCTAGGTGAAGTATAGTATACTGACATGTCGTCTATCTCATGTTACTACTAAATTTTGTCACGTTGAAACTTATACTTAGATTTTTTCTGTATTTGTCAATAAAATTCCTGGTAATTTTGTACTATAATTAGGAAGCAGCTGTTTTAACTTTTATCTCAGAAGAAATGACTTTTGTGACTATCCTTCTACACCAAAATATTGTTTTCTATGTTTCTGCACCTACAATAATCTCTTTACTACCTCTCATAACTTCAAACCATGTACTTTCTCTCTCATTCATAATACATGCCCTGATCTCCTTTTCCTTATTATTCCTCATTTCACAACCTCATAGCACCATTCATATCATAGCTAGAAATCATCCCTGATGACATTTGCCTTCAATCAAGGTCTAAAGCCTCTGTACCTGAGTCTTACCAGAGACACAAGCGATGTATGCAAGTGTCTCCTACTTCAAGTCCACACTGTGACTGTAAGAAATACATAACAGGATATGCAGCCATTTCCCCTTCTTCATTAAATAGCAGCAAAACCCAATTCCTAGTGAAGAAGAATGGATTTCCTGTAAGAAGAATCGCATAAAACATAACAAAATAAACAAAGTGGAAAATTCAAACGGAATACACATCCATCCCATTATATGAACAAAACACAACAGCAACAAACCACAAACATTGTTGAGTAGCATTAAGCACATTCAAACAACAACAACAACAAACAAAAACTCAAAAACCTTTCTAGTCAAGAGAATAGAGTATCTGTTTTGATTGGCGTATTAATTAAGGTTCTCCAGAGTCAAAGAACTTATGTCATGAATCTCTCTCTCTATCCATTTCACCCTTTCTCCCTTTCTTTCTTTCTCTTTGTATATATATATATATATATATATATATATATGAATATACATATACATATATATGGGAATTTATTGGAATGACTTACAGGCTGCAGTCCAACAATGGCTAGTTATCGATAGAAAGTCCGAGAATGTAGTAGCTGCTTAGTCCCATGAGGCTGGGTGTCCCAGCGGGTCTTCTGTATGTGCTGGAAACCTGAAGAGGCAGGCTCCAATGCCAGTGAGAAAATCCATGTGCTGACACGGGAAGGGCAAGCAGGTGAAGAATGAAACTTTCCATATTCGATTGTCCTTATATAGTCGTCCAGCAAATTAAAGACGGGCCTTCCAGACTCAAGGTCTGGATTAAAAGCATGTGTCTTCCAGCCTCCAATTCTGGATTAAAAGTCTTTGTCTTCCTGACACAAAGTATGGATTGAAGACATGTTGTCTTCTTGACTCAAGATCTGATCACAAGTGTACCCTCAGTGTCTGGATTATAGTTTATCCCAGATATAGTCAAATAGACAACCAAGAATAGCCATCATAGTTGCAGACCTTAGAGTTGGGCCAGGTGAGTCACCTGGATAGGAGACCAACACTAGGAAAGAGATCTACCTTAAGCTATGCTAAAGAATAGGTAGAATAATTAGTCCTTTAATGAGATACTAAGTTAGTCCTTCCCAGATTCTCACTCCTAGTGTGGTAGCATATTGTGTCATAGCCATACAGATTCCCAAATCTGTCAACTTTTCTAAATTATTTAGAAAATATTATATTCTTTCAGTCTCTTTTCCAAGCACACATTATCTAAAGCTTTTGTTTTCCTAATATTTTGAGCTTTTTCTTTACACTTTCTTTAGAGCGCCCTCCCTGCCCTATGACTGCCAGTCTGTTATGTGTCTGAACTTCATGCTGGCTTAAACAGTATGGCTTCTCCATTCTTCTCCCCTAGGCAGCTGCTGAGACTTACATTTTTCCATCTCTGTTTTTTTCCCAATTCTAATAAAATTGCCTCCAAATTTTTCTTTGACTCTATTCTTAAATTGTTTTATGAGATTAAGAACCCTAAGAGTGGGTCTCAACCTCCCCTGCACCATCATGGTACACTTACAACACTGCCAATAAGAGAAAATAAAGACATTCAGCAGCCATGTCAGAAAGAATTCAAGAGGCTTACTTTACAAAAGGATCAATGACCATATAGAGGACTCAACTAAGAAGATGTGTGAAGTAAGGAAATCTGTTGAAGACATAGACAGAGAAGAAACTGAAAAGCATGGAGGAAAAGCTCTGCAAAGAAACCAAGACACCGAAAGATCCTAACAAGAGACTCTGAAAATGAAATAATCAGACATTCAAATAGAACTCATAGCAAAAAGCACTGTCAGCAGATAGGTAAGATTCTGAAAGCATTTCAAAATCTTTTGGTAAGAAATACCTGTTTCTAATTTCACCCAACCTTTTCCCAGATGCACTGGCAAAAAATACATCCTCCTGCTCAAAAAGAAATATCAGCTCATTTTTCTAAACAAAGAGGGATATGAGAAAGAAAAGAAAATAAAGAAACAAATGCTGTGTGAATTAGCGTTACATTCAGGATGAAATAACAGCCAAATACAAAATGGTACTGTTATCCCATACTTTGTTTTACTAGAAAAAAGTATTTTAAGAATGTAGTAGATTTAAATGTTAAAAAGCACTAGACTCGAAATCATGACTAATAGTTTACTCTGGACTTAATATTTAATAAGCTTTTTTTAGGCCAAGGACTAATACACGCACACACAACACACACACACACACACACACACACATACACGTGTGTGTATGTGTGTGTGTGGAAAAAATATATATGTGGAAAAATATATATCATCAAACTATGATGGTATATTCTTACAATATGCATATGACTAATGTTACAAAAGAATGTTTTGAGAGTTGTATTTAATCAATGGAGAAAGTACCTCATATGCAATCGGTCATTTTAAAGAGATATCATTGAACATCATTTTCTAACACCATGCTAGCAAAGAAAAATAAAAATTACCCCAATATAATGAAGAAATAAGATCATGAAGCAGCCACTATACCTGGAAAATCACGCATCTGTGACTCTTTGTCACAAAGAAAGTACGTTTCTCATCAAAACTTTTTCCTATTCAGAGTTTTTCTTAGGGCAACTTTAACATCTTTGTTCCTCAAGCTGTAGATTAAAGGGTTCATCATGGGGACCACGATATTATAGAAAACAGAAGATACTTTTCCCTCATTCAAAGATCCAATTGAGGAGGGTTTTAGGTACATAAATGCACATGATCCAAAGAACAGGGAAACGGCAATTATGTGGGAACTGCAGGTGCTGAAGGCTTTGGACCTGCCAGCAGTGGACCTTATTTGGAGGATACTAGAAAGAATGAAGCCATAAGATATAAAGATGACAATACTGGGTAGAGTGATATCTTTCCCCCCTACAATGAAAATCTCGATCTCATTGACATAGGTGCTGGTGCAGGAGAGCTTCATCAAAGGCAGGAGATCACAGAAGTAGTGGTTGATGGTGTTCCCATCACAGAAGGTCAGTCTCAGGATGCATCCGGTGTGGATCATGGCATCAAAAAACCCCATGAAATATGAACCAGTCATAAGAAAGGAACAGACCTTAGGGGACATGGCAACATTATACATGAGTGGATTGCAGATGGCCACATAGCGATCATAGGCCATTGCTGTCAGGACATAACATTCAGAGATGACAAAAAAACAAAAGAAGTAGAGCTGGGTCATACATCCTGCAAAACCAATAACGTTCTTCTTAACTAGGAAGTTCATCAGCATTTTGGGTGTAACAACAGAAGAATAGCAGAGGTCTATGAAAGACAAGTTAAAGAGGAAAAAGTACATAGGGGTGTGAAGGTGAGAGTTCAGTACAATTAGAATGATCAAGGTCAAATTTCCCAAGGCGGTGATCATATACATTACTCGAAAAACTAAGAACAGGGGTATTTGGAGGTCAGGGTTGTCCGTTAAACCCAAGAGAATGAATTCTGTTACCGAAGAACCATTTGTCAAAACCATTCTTCTCTAAGAGAATCTGTGGAGATAGAAAAGAAAGAGTGAAAGTAAAGTGCCACCGAGAATTTACAAGTGTTTGTTCTATCATGCATGTGGCACATACACTGGGAATGCCTGGAAATCACCCACATGTTTGCTGTAGTCTATGTGAGGCAAGGTGAAGAGATGCTGATCAAAGAGTAAAATGATTCAGTATAAAATATGATTAAATTCTGGATACCTAGTGTTCAGCATGTTAATAATTCTTAGCAATGCTTTGTCACATACTTGAGTCTGAACTGATTACATCTTACAATTGTCTTCTCACTTTGTATTTGTTATGCTCACATCAAAGACATAAAAAAGCAAGTCTATGTGGAGGGAGGCATTAGCTTAACTTTCGGGATCTCACAATGAATAAATTGCTCAAAACAAGCTGTAAATCTTATATGTTTTGCTTCATATTTCAGGGTTAAGTCTCAAGAAAAACTTCACATAAAAGTTTGACATTAGCATAAATTTCAAAATATCCATGCAAATAACATATAGACTGAGCTAATTGTGAATATACATATGTGCATCCACACCCCCATATATGTGTGTGTATATATACATACATATATATATATATATATTTAATTTAAAAAAGAGGCCATGAATTTGAAAGAGAGCATAGTGGGTTATATGGGATAGTTTGAAGGGATGAAAAGTTAATATCACAATCTCAAAAAGATGCAAAATATTAAATATTAATTTATCATGCTTTGGAGGGGAAACAGTGCTGTCTCTTTATTACCTGCCCTTGTTATCTCAAAGGACTGTATCAAGATACAAGACTCAGCATTTCTTGGATTCCAAGAATCTGAGGACAAAAATTAATTTCTCATATTTCTTGGAAATCTTTCTGAAATGCTTCTCATAAAGTTTAATGTAAATCCTTCGTCCTCTGAAGCCCTAGATAAAAAGTAAGTCACTTTTCTTGTGTTCACGCTTGCCATTCAATGAAACACAGGAAGATTTTACTTATTTTTTTCTATTTTATGTACTTTACTATACTTGCCTGTTAACCCACAGTAAAATCTTCCTCAATCTCTTCCCAGAGTACAGATGCCAGTTGTAAAAACGAAATGAGGTGGTTTCTTTTGCATGCTAGGCCATGATATATCTTTATGTCCTCAGGGAGTAAGGTCTGACCTTCTCTTAGGGATTGGCACATCCTCTGTTCTTATGCCATTATGAACTCCCATCTCCCATTGACCTTCATCTCATAAGGGAAATCTTTTGTTTTGGTTACTTTTTGTTTTCTTTGTGAATCTTTAAGAGTAATATTCCACAGAGTCCCATTAAAACTTTCTTATACATTTTTCAAAGTTTTCAAAAATGTAAAAAAAATTTAGTGTATCATCTCTCCTGAGATTTTCCCATACCTCTTTTTAGAAATTGTGTTTTTACTGCATTTATTTTCAATGAACTGAATCAAACCCACCAAGTCAACTCTGCCCCTGAGTAAGTACTCTGCCATTGATCAGCACTCAAGCCCTCCAGAATCACTTTTACTGTGTTTCACCCTTGCTTAGTTAATATTCCTACTACTGTGATGAACAACCATGACTGTGGTGATATTGTGTTCCCCAAAATATTGTGCACCTTAATAAACTTATCTGGGGTCAGAGAACAGAACAGCCACTAGATATAGAGGCCAGAAAATGGTGGCACACACACCTTTAATCCTAGCATTCTAGAGGCAGACATCCATCCAGATCTCTTGAGTTCAAAGCCACACTGGAAACAGCCAGGCATGGTGACACATGCCTTTAATCCCAGGAAGTGATGGCAGGAAGCAGAAAGGTATATAGAGCATGAAAACCAGGAACTAAAGCTTTGTTAAGCTTTTAGACTTTTGAGCAGCAGTTCAGCTGAGATCCATTCAGATGAGGACACAGAGGCTTCCAGTTTGAGGAAACAAGATCAGCTGAGGAATTGGCAAGGTGAGGTTAGCTGTAGCTGGTTCTGCTTCTCTGATCTTTCAGTGTTCACTCCAATACCTGGCTCCAGATTTGTTTTTATTAATAAGACCTTCTAACAATTTGTGCTACACATGACCAAGGTATTTTTTAAGGGAAGGCATTTATTGGTGGCTTATTACACTTTCAGAACACCAGTTCGTCCATGAACAACATAGCAGGGGGCACTTGGGTGGTGAGCTTGGGGCAGGATCAATGTTTAGGGATCGTATCTAATCCACAAGTTGCAGGCAAGACAGGGCCTGGATTGGGTTTTTGAAAACTCAAAGCCCACACTTAGTAACACACCTTCTCCACTAAGACCACAGTTATTCTATCAAGACCATTCCTCCTGATTCCTCCCAAACAGTTCTACTAAATGGGTACCAAGCATTCAAACATATGATCCTATGAGGGCCTTTCTCATTCAATCCTCTACACACTCCAGCTAAACATTTATACTAAATATTTAAATATTCAAAGCAAGTACGCTGCTCAGTCCTTAAATGTAACAGTATATCAATGAGGCCAAGGATTTTTACACTCATTATAATAAGAATAGAGGATATGTAGCTAGATAGATAAGTTACCAAACACTCCTGTTTCCCATGTTCATTTGCGTAAAACAGGAATGGTTAAACTGCTGTAGGATACTTTGATTGCATTCTGACACTTCTGAAACTGCCGATAAAGCTTGCTTTGAGTCAGAGGGGGGAGCTAACGACAAGCTTACCAAAATTAGCCCGAGAGGTTTTAGAGGACCAGGGGCATAGAGATTTGGAGGACCAGAGACACAGAGAGAGACCCAAGACGTAGTAGGGCAGGGCTTGGAGAGAGTCTTGGCTCTTTTGGGTCAAGGACAAGAGAAAGAGGAAGTCACTGGTCATTTTTCTTCCTCTTCTCTAATCATTCAGGTTCTTACTCTGATATCTGACTCCCAACATTTTATTGCTAAAGAATAATTAGATAAACACTTCATTAAACTATCATTTATTTTTTCTTATAATTTTTATAATTAAATGAAAAGGATAATAATTTTTGTTCTTTTTTTTTTTGCCAGCTGCCACTCAGGCCCAGAACAGGGCTATGAGTTAGCCCACCCCAATATCCACCTCATCTATGAACTGCTGGAGTATGTGAAGGGGCTGGATCTGTAGATGGAAGGCAGCAAGATCTCCATGACACAGGACAGCAAAAGGACCTCTAGGAGGAGACCCATTAAGGGCCCTGTATTGATAGAGCAGAAGAAACCAGAGGCCTTGAGCCAGACTAAGAATCCATTGCAAAGAGCACTTACAAGTAAAGATGTATGGATTAAATGGTATGCTGTATGACTCACTGGACCACACTATAGCTTCCATGCCAAGACTTTTTGCTTGTTTGTTTTGTTTTGTTTTTTTGGCTATACTTTTATATTTTGTTGCTTTTGAAGGGGTTCACAAAGACAAATGGCAGAGGTGAAGGGACAGGGAGATAAGTGGAGTCAGGATACATGATGTGAAATCCACAAAGAATCAATAAAAAGTTAATTTTTTTAAAGGAAGAACATTATTGTATTTGAGGGATTAGTAAAATGTCAGCCACAATCACTAGTGCTCTTGAATTTAAGAAGGAATTATGTCCAGATTAAGATATCATTGGTTGGAAACATCACAAGTGTAATATGTATGTAAATTAAAGCAAAGGATGAATATTTTTGTCATATATATTTCTGATTTCAGGATATGTTGTATGATATGGGGGAAATTACAGATGTACATTGTCCATTTCTACAAATATCAAGCATCAGATGTGGGGATAGCTCTGGAACTGTTTTTTCAGGTGAGGTTAGTTTATAGATCTATTTGAAATCTTCCCTGGGCTGTATAAGAAAAAATAGCTTGTGCACTAATAATCTTACCTTCTCACCTTGATTTATAGTTGTTCCCAAAGCATGTATGATTAAAAATTTGGTGTTTAAGGAATCTGGTCATTGCTAAGGGACTGCTTATGAAGATACCAATGTTCCATCAATATTTCAGTTTATTTTGTTCAATTTATTTAAATCATGTCTAATCCTTTGTGCTCACACATTCCTATAGTCACAGCAGTAAGAAAGCTATGGTAGAAGGATTGCAAGGTGAAGGTTTTCTGTATAATGCAATGAGTTTCAGAGTTTTCAGAGAAAATCTGGAATGTATAGCAAGATTCTGTCTTCAAAAACATATAAAGAGAAACATGAAACCACTAAATAAAACTTTACTCTAAATATGCATTAAGTCAGTAAATGGTCAGGTTTAGTTTTATTTACAAAAAGTCAGAAAGTAAATATTTAAGGTTTTGTGAAACATAAAGACCCTGATGTTACAATCTAAAATATATTTTAGACAATAGGTAAATGATTGTGAATCAATTCCTATAAATTTTGTTTATTCTCAAGGGCTAAGGATATAGCTCTGTGGTATAGGTCTTGAGAGTACCATATGATGCTCTGGGCTTATTGGATATCAATGAATAAAAAAGTATCAATGGTCAGTACAAGGCTTCAGGAAATAATATGCTAATTCTGAACTGAAGCTAAGGTGAAGCTAATGCATTATGTCTTTATTTAACATGGTGTGGAAGCATGACAGTATCCTTTGTAAAACTAACATTTTAGTTCATCACACTACTTAAAGTCACAATCACATCACATATAATAGGTAAAATTTTTATTTGTAAAATAAGCTCATCTATTGAATTTCTCCTTTAAATTATGTTATGCAATTCATAACTGTCTTAGCTGAAATTATGACTGTATTAGTTAGGGTTTTATTGCTGTGGAGGGACATGATGACCACAGCAATTTTTATGGAGGAAAATATTTTATTGAGGGTGGCTTACAGTTCAGAAGTTTAGTCTATTATCACAATGATGGGAAGCATGATAACACGCAGGAAGACATAATGCTGGAGAGGTATCTGAGAGTTCTACATCTGGATCTACAGCAGGAGGAAGAGAGAGTCAGCCACTAGGCCTGGTTTGAGCTTTTGAAACCTCAAAGCCCACCCCAGTGACACATTTCCTCCAATAATTCCACACCTACTGTAACCAGACCACATCTCCTAACAGTGCCACTGCCTAAGAGCCTATGGGGCCCATTTTCATTGAAATCACCACAGTGACTAATGTTTTTTGTATGTTTGAATAATATACATTATCATGGTATTAAATGTTTTCTTTCAAGCAATGTATAGCTTATAACCTTTAGTCTTTCTGTATTCTTCATGATTGTGAAGAAAATGTTAATCTAATTTCAAGTTATATGTAAGAAAATAGAAAAAAAAATCCATAAGTTCAAATTACTAAGAATTTTTTTTTAAAAAAACTTGGTTTAGTTTAATGTGACATTTTTTAACCTTGTATAGTGGCACAAATACATTGCATCCTCACTAGGTAAAGATTGATACATAAAACTGAATTACAAGAAAATAAAATCAACACCAAATTATATGACCTAGCTGCAATGTCCTGGAAAAAATTTCCATAGTCATTGAATCAAATTCCTTTCACATTGCTTGCTTCCAATGCTAGAGTTAGACCTGGTGACCTAGAGACTGTGAGATAAACACTCTACACTGAGGCTTGTAAAACTGGATATCCACATTCAAATCAGAGAAGTATATCCTTACTTCTCATCTTGCACTAAAATTAATATGAAATTTATGAAAGATCTTAATGAAACATTTAAAAGTTTGAAGATAATGCACATACATACTGGAAACACTCTAAGACAGCCAGGACAAGTCAATGAATTTCTGAATAGGTATTTTTTTAAAAAATCGTTACTTTTTTGAGATTATATGAGATCTTTATTTTTAATGTGTCTCCTAAAATGTTTGTATCTATGTTTTTCTTTTCATTGCAGTTGTCTTCTGTTCACTGGTATGAGTTTATCCCAAAGTATCTACTTTTTTGAGATTATAATATAGTTACATTATTGCCCCTTTCCTTTTCTTCCTCTAAATCCTTTCAAATATTGCTACTTGCTTTCTTGCCAATCCATGGGCTCTTATTTTCATTAATAGATCTTTGATGATTAGTTAATGGCAGAAAAAAA
>CABHPH010112687.1:793-22594 GCA_902168325.1 Peromyscus nudipes
GTGTGTGTGTGTGTGTGTGTGTGTGTGTGTGTGTGTGTGTGTGTGTTTGACTGCGGATACTATATATCATACATGGTGAGACCGTGCTCCTATGTCGGATAGACTACCTTAGACCTGGTAAGTCAGCACAATATACGCTGCTTTCTAGATAACTAAGCGCGGATGTCACGTTTTTCTCTTTAGACACCTCTTAAGCAGTACAGGCTGAGTGTAAAAAATAAAACAAAAAGAAAGTAAAATACAAAAGTTTCTCATCGATGCCATAACACTCATCTACAATCTCAGCACTTAGGAGACTCAGGCAGGAAGGTCAGGAGTTCCAGGCTCGCCTGGGCTACACAGTGAGAGATTGTCTCACAAAGCAGCACAGAACACAAGTAGCAATAATGTTAAAATAATAATGGTAATAATAATAAAGCCAAAGTTCCTGTGAAATTCTCTGGGGATTGAGAACTGCTAAAAACTGGGATTTGATCTCTCCAGACATTACAATATGCAAACAGCAGTTGCTTCTATAAAATCAGTTTTTACATTATATTCACATTAACTGGTGTGTGTGTGTGTGTGTGTGTGTGTGTGTGTGTGTGAAATAGTTCAGAATTCTTTTTCTCTCATTTGAGTATTATGGTTAAAGGATTTTTTTTCCTCCTCCATATCAAGAGTAAGGGACAATTTAAGCATACTGATACACATTAGGCACTTTGAAAACAGCTAACCTCCCTTCCTAAGAAAGGTATTTGAAATGTTCATAGAAAACAGATAAACAGTTTCGCTAGACTGCACCTCCTTCAGATTGAAGACTGGGTTCATTCAACTCCTCAATTTTTTTGTGGCGTTCCACAAGCTTCATTCCACTGATAGAGCAAATCCATCTTCGGAACACTTTGAAGATTCACGTCTCGTTCGTCTTTGCGAGCTATCAAATCCAACGTCCTGGCTACTGTAATTATTATATATCCTATCTTCTCTTCCAAGGAACCTCTACAAAACTGTATTTTTTAAACTTTTGAATTTTGTTTGATGCCAGTCAAACAGGAAAAAAAAATATATCAAGATTCAGCAGAGCTGTTTCTGGAGCGGTAAGGCTCTTACCAGCACGATCCCCCCGCTTCTTGCATCTTTGCTTTCCACTGTATTTCTCCAGGCTATCCTTTCCCCTTAAATGTTTCAAGTCTGTGTAATGAGAGGGTGTAAGTACACTATTGTGCTCGACAGAACATCCCGCAGCCTGGCAACAATGGTACCAAGCGGAGAGTCCGCCAGCATATGCTAGGTACTTAGGATGTGTCCCCTACTGTTCTCGCCTTCAGAAGGCCCAGGAGGGACCACTTAGCCCCTGAGCTGTTCCCTGCTAAGGGAGGAGAGCAGCTGTAGGCGAGGAGAACGAGAAGGCTGTGGAACACACCGAAGCACCAAGAACACACAGTCCCAGGGATGGCGTGAAGGGACTAGCAAGTTGGTCTCCAGGTCTGTGCAACTAGGGGCGGGTGAGACTGCTGGGGACACAGAAGGACCAGGGTGGCGAGAGACTTGGTGCACGGCACGGCCTGTGAGTTTTGGTTTGATACAGAGGTGTGGACAGAATCGTTGCGGATTTCCGAACAGGATGAGGAGCTAACGTGAAAAGATTGCCTTTTGCTTTGCTGCCCGCTTCAGAATGTCATGTCAAGAAGTGGGACATGAACTCAAGGGAAGCTGCTCTGACCCTAGTGGGGGGGGTCGGGTCTGTGAACTGTTTTTTAACTTGGACAGAAGCCCATGGGCTTGACTGTATGGTTTCTCGAACCACAAAGGAGGAGAAAACAGCCAACAAGGAGGGACTGTGGCTTGGAGCTACAGACTGGAAAACGGGACAATGTGAAAGGACTTGGGGGCTAGGGCAAGCACAGGATCTGTAGACCCTGTCAGGGGTACCTGTTGATACTGCTACTGACCTAGAACTCATACAGGAGCTCAGTGAGCCGGCCGTTATATTACCTTCACCAGGAGAGCCAGGCATGACCAACAGCATCCTGCAGATGAGGAGAGTGAGGTCCAGGGAGAAGCCCGCGGCTCTGGGCCAGCTCACAGACGAGGTTCAGTCAAGAATTGCATGGTTTCTGAACTCTAAGCCTAGTGTTTTGAGGTTATTTCAACTATTCCAAATGTTGGAATTATGTTTAAGCCGAGAAGGCGAGTGAGTGTGACTAAATGTAAGAAAGAGTTGCAGTTTAAGAATACTTTTAATTCAATTAGAAATTCCAGTGGTGGCTGCCGAGGTAGAGAAAAGGCTGCAAAAGAGATGTCCTTCTCCTGATGACTAGAAGGAGCCATGAGTATTAGGAACTTGGCTTTGCTTTCGTTCGTGTGTGTGTGTGTGTGTGTGTGTGTGTGTGTACATGTGTGCACAGGCACATGTCTTAGGGAGAGCATACGTGGTATGAGCAACATGCGTGTGGGGCCAGTAGATAACCTTTCGGAGTCAGTTGTCTCCTTCCCCCTCTGTGTGGATTCAGGAACTGAACTCAGCTCACCAGATTTGTTAATCAAACACCTTAACCTGCTGAACCCTCGTGAAGCCCCTTTTCCTTGGTGTTCTTTGTTACTTAGCTTACACCAAATGGAATCCGCTAAAGCAAAAACGTGGGGTGGTATTTCTCCAAGCTTGTCTGTTGACCTTGTCATAAATGAGGCATTTAACTTGACCTTTCCCTACAGTCTGCCCAAATCTCAGTCCTTCTCTCCATTGCTACTCTGTAACTGGATCTCCATGCTCAATTCCCATGTGAAACTACAGGGCTTTCTCTGCTCTTTCAACTCTTGACCTTCCCCTGTGGATACACTATTTCCTTATCAGCCAAGCTACCTGCCATATAAATGCACACCCTTCACACGTGTGGTCCCCTAATTAACGAACCACAGACAGAATCTCCAATCTCTGGTTTGCATATTTTTCTTTAGACCTCAAGATCATAGATTAAAACTGTTGTAGTTCACCGCTACTATGACCAAAGCCATTTGCCTGTCCTCTTCTGGGACAGCCTTTCTGACTAGGACAAATGTAAGCAAATCTCCCTTTTAAAAAAAAAACCATACTGCCTGCAACCTACAGGGTAAATCGTGGTTGGTTTCCTTTTGTATAACAGTTAGTGGGAATCTGGTTTGGCATAGCTCTGCCTTGTGGGTTGGCAGAGGGCCAAGCATATATCGGACTGGACATGGATTTTACACGTCATTGCAACAATTTCCATGTGTAGTTAAGCTGAGCATGGGGCCCGCTCTCGGGGAGTGGGGAGGGGCAGTTCTCTGCCTTAATTTCATATCTGTTTGAGCAGAACCAAGGCTTTGAGGTGTTTACATAATTTTCTGTAGAACTGTGAGAAGGGAGCTATATTTGTAATCATTTTCAAAGATGAAAGGGATATTTGCTGAAGCCTGTAGCGCATTTAAGAAAAAAATCTTCATTTATTTCCAGTTTTCCATTAAAACATGGGTTTTGGGGGGCTCGGTTTTGTTTTAAAATAACCCAGGCACACTAAAGTACATTAGGAGATTTTATAGTTTTGATGTTCCCTGGAAACCTTTCCTAAGACTAGGAGAGACAAAGCCCACATCTGTTAGTGCGAGGGACATTTTTGTTTACAGAACTTAGGGCTAATGACAAAAATTGACATAAACCAGGGAATTTAGAGGCTAGAGGTGATGCTCGTTCGAAATGTATGCTCCAGGACTCCTGGTTTTCCACAGAGTCTGGATTTTAAAGGCAAAGTTGGCTCCAATTTTCAACTATCTGGCTTCTTTCAAACACTGTGACAGTTGCGGCTATTTAAACACATGTCTTTGAACTTCCTTAATTTTAAAAAAGTGACCCATAGGTTAATGAGTGCTGTAAGATGCTGATTGTTAAAGCAAATAGATTGACTCATGTACCTCGATGTCTGTTCACAGGACCACGGGTAAACACGACGGGTCCTCTGAAGGATGAAGCTCCACACAGGAAGCTCAAGATATTTTCATTTTGTGTGCCACCCTGACCATCCTCAAAGGTCAAGGTTAGCAGTGGTCCCTTTTATCCCTTTCTTAAAAATGCCCCCATGCTAGGCTGCTTTTAGACATGGATGGCTGCCAAATTTCCATTACTAAGAAAATAACACCCAAGTCTATGAAACGCGAATCAGTACGCAGCAGGTGATAAATTCAAGGCAAGTTGAGTGGATAGAGTTTCACACAAGCCTTGGTAAATGAGAGAACCTAGTGAGTGTTTTTCCATAGGAAGTGGAACAAGTGAACACAGAATTCTTGTGGTGAGTCCTTGTTCCACTGCCACTGCCACAGTTTTGTGAAAGTTGCTTCATGTTTACAGTTTCAGGCAGGCCTCTAACAGGACTGAGCAGAGCATTTTTGCACACAGCACAAGATCTTTGTGATTCTGATAAGAGTGTGCTTTCGCATCAGCAACCATCAAATATCCTAACACACAAAACAGAGTGGTTTCATTTTATGTGTCTCGCCATGAGTACGTACAAACTCATCTACAAAATGAATCATTTGTTTACTATGAAACAGGGTCTCACTATGTAGTCCCGGCAGGCATCAGACTTGGAGTTTTCATACCTCAACCTCCCCAATGACTGCTATGACTGGCGTGTGCCACCATGAATGACCTGTCCAGATGAACTCCACTGTATAGAGGAAGTAGAGACCACAGATCTGGGTGTGACACAGGAGGTGTGAGTGAGGAGGAGGAGGAAACCAGAGTTGGTGTGTAAAGTACATCTATGCCTGTGTAACTTAGAAGACTAAATCACGGTCTGGGCTGAGGCCTCCTCTGCCCATCCCTAGGGTTCCTCCCAAGACTAGATTCTTTATTCCTCCAAACATTTAGAGTTAAAAGCCCTTTCCATTTGCACATTCTCAACTGTGTGGGATTGTTAAGTCAAACATTAAAAGATGGTTTTGTTTGATTGTATTGTTCTCATTAGAGGATATATATTAAGTTTGTTATAAAAAGCACCAATTATTAATCAACATACCAGAAAAGTGCATTATCAAACCACTCTATTATAATATTGGTTCAAACTGTTCTGAAATTTATTCTGGGATATGTGTACATATTTACGTGTGTACTGTGTGTGTCAGAAGCAGATACATAAGGTAGGACACGACCTATGTCTTTGTCAGGATGAAGCAGAGCATCTGTGGTAAGTTGCACAGATACAGGAAACAGGAAATGCAGCATCAGTATTTAACTGGCTCCAACCCACCTACTCAGTACAGACTCAGTTAACGATGACCAATCACAGAAGTACTTCGGGGGGGGGGGTGGTCTAATCATGTACCTCTTCTATAACATTCCACTTGGTACATGGTATTTAGTATCTCCTATTATTTAAAATGTCCATGGAAAGACTCATCAGCAACGGTTTCTACTATGGTATTTACTCTTAACACTGGACATTTAACTTGCCTGAAAGACAAGGGGAGAGGTATAGGGAGCTGGTGCCCCAGGCTCTCTATACCACCTGTCTTCCATCAGGTCTATTATGTCACCCAGAAACAATTCTTCTACCCTAGTCATTTCCTTAAAGGTCTCTTTCATTCCCAGCCTCATGTTTCTTCAGGAAGTGGGTAAGTCCTAAGCACAAATTCTCTGTTAGACTGTTTGTTGGCGAGGAGAGGGACACACAGTAGCAAGCAGGGAGAGAGGGAAGCAAGGAGAAAAGGGGAGGGACAGGGGGCTTAGAGATAGGAGAGGAGAGAGGGAAGAGAAGGAGGAAGGAGAGAGGGAGAGAGGGAGAGGAGGTTTAGAGTTAGGAGGGGAGAGAGGGGGATGAGGGAGGGAGAGAGAACACACTACAGTAATGGTTCTCACACTGGTTGCTCTATCAGAATAATACAGACAGCTCATCTACAAAACCTGACATTTTGACCCCCTCCCCCTAGAATGGCATTTGTCCAGCACAGAACACAGAGGTTAGCATTTCAGAAAACATTTACAAGTATTTCTCACAGATGGCCAGTGTTCAGAACAACCCTCCTGACTCCTTGAAAGACACAAAAGATGTCTAAGAGGGGCCATCTGCCCTTAAGACTTCGCAGGCTGGTTTGGAAGAAGGCTCAAACCTAGTATTGCTAGTAAGTGGAGTAGATGCTGTTGAATTCCACACATGCTCCGAGAATAACCAGGGCTTGGAGGTTGGTGGGGAAGATGTTAGAAGCCGGACTAGGGGGCTGAGGCAACAGTAAATCTCCTCCCCCTGCTGCTCTCTCTCTGTAAACCCCTCCCTCAAGAACTGACTGTGTGGATTTCATTTTGGGAGCTCCAGTTCCTGCTCTTCTACGTATTGACCTGCCTTGAATTCAGCAGGTACAGTCACGTCATATCTCTACTTAAAACCTTTCAAAGGCTCCTGAGAGCTGGTAGGACAGAGGCCCAACTGGTGGGTTCTTGATGATTATCCTGAAGAAACTCGGCTTCAGCTGGGTCCCTTTCTCCTAACTTTCATCAGGTCCCCAACAACACTGGCCTAGGTTTTTGTCGTACAAACACCCTAATCAGTTAGCTTTCTGGGAAATTGGTGATTCTCAGCTTGCATGAGAACCTCTCAGGGGCATTCTCTAGTGGTCCTATATAGAATAATACTCAACTGAAGCCATTCTCTATCTACATATATATCGATCACCCCTAACTAGAAAATCTGAAATCAAAAATGACTCTCAAAACTTTTTGAGTACCAATATGATGTTGTATGTGGAAATGCTATGCTTGAACTCATGTGATGAGCTGCGGTCAAAATATAAAATCATCTTCCAACTGTGCATGTTGATCAACTTCCAGTCACTAGAATAAATACCCAAGGTAATCAACTCATAAAGAGACAAGGTTGATTTGGCTCACCGTTTGGGAGGTTTGAGTCCATGATCAGTAGGCCCTGTGTCTCCACGGTATCTCATGCAAGAATACAAGGTGCAGTTACAATGTTCACCTTATGGCCCAAGAGGACAGGGGAAGAAGGAAGAGACAAGAGTCCCGTATTTCCCCTTTAGAGGTGTGGCCCTAATCACATAAATAACTCCTACTGGCCTCTACTTTATAAGGCTTTTACTACTTCCCAACAATGCCTCCCTGAGCACCAAGCCTCCAAAACATGGCTTTTAGGATACATTCAGATCCTGTAGTGCACAAGATGCAGAGAACATGTAAGTGAACGCTATGTTGAGACTTGGGATTCTTTCCTAGAGTGTCACATTATATACGTGCAAATATTTCAAAGTCAGAAAATAAATCCAAAATTGTAACTACTTCTGACTCCAAGCATTTCAAAGAAAGGATGTCCAATGTGTATCCATCAATGAACTTCACAACACGGAACTCTCAAGCATTTTCTCTACAACGACTCCTTAATTTTCTCGGTCAGAAAGAAGGTTCCGGAAGGAGTTCTGTGTCATTTCCTGTGTCCACGCTGATTAGCATGCTGTCTGGAACACAGCTGGGGCCAGAAAATACTTCCTGGATGCATGTGTACAGGAATGATGGATGGCATGGGAAGAACACAAGAACCAAAGCAAGTGGCACACACATTTTTTTTTTTTTTACATGTACAAAACAGAGACCAGAACAGACTGTGGACACAGGAGATGCAGGAGCACTGACGAGATACAGTGAGAAACCCAAGTGCGGGCAGTTACTAATAGCAACGAATGGCAGGATTTGAACTTCACACCTATTAAGGTGTAAAAACTGCTGGGACTGAATGATTCAGGTCTAAGAATGGAAACCACGACTCGAAAGTCCAGTCATGAGACTTCATTTCAGTCACCAGACATAATTAGAAAGTTAAATATTTTGAACCAAGTGGTTTATGTGAGGAAACTTAAAAATGTAATTTGGGGGCTGTTGGATAGCTGGGTACCATGGAACTGAGTGTTTTAAAGGTGGTAACAGAGATACCTGAAAACACAAGCTTGCAGATACGTTATGCGAAGTAGTAGGAAAACCTGCCTCAGTCTGGGTCTCATCTAACCAGATAAGGGGATTGAAACCCCGTCATCTTATATGTGGCCTGGATTCTCTGGAAGACAAGAGAGAAACTTTACAAAAGGGTGTGTCTACATTTTATTTAAATATCATTAAAATTATTCACATCCCTTTATAAAAATAATTTATGTTAATGACCTTCATACTATTACACCCTTCAGAGAAAATTGTGAATAATTTTCTGCCATGGTGTAAGACCTCATTCGTGAAGTTTACTACATGCATTCTATTTCATAAATTTTCACGAATGTTGAATACTTATGAAAGAATTGGATAGCTATATTTTTGGGGGGTGTGGAAACAGTATCCAGTCATGTAGACCAGGCTATCTTCAAACTCATAATCCTTTCGTCTCAACTTATATTATATTTTGTTCTTACCCATGCACTAATGTCTGCATCAGGTATTTCAAAATTAATTCCCTTTTGGAAAAATTGTTCCAAAGTCATTAAATGACCTATTTGATTTAAATTTTAAAAACACCATTTATTACACCCAAACACTAGGTTCAGGCTCTGTAAGTAGTGCTGTGGAAGATACAAAGGGCTAGAATCATCATTCTTAAAGCTGCTTGACAACAGAAAAATGCTGGATTTGGCTGTTGTTGGAAGAGTCGGATTTACTTAGAAACTATCCACTTAGTGGGTAAAGCTCTTACCCTGGCTTAATGAGATGTGACTCAGGGGCAAATAATATTTACTAATAGGTTGACTGCAAATATTAACGGTGTAATTTTGTAAAATATTTAACTTGGCATGGAGAGAAGAAGATGCATTCACAAAATCTATGTTTTCTTCCTCTCCAGACGTGCAACATTTAGTTGAATATGTTTGTCCTTTGTTTTTGCTGCGCTCCTGGTACCTGAAGTATAAAAATAGAACTCTGAAATTGCCTTTGACATACAAAATCTCCTATCATCAATTTTTAATGCTTCATTCTAAATGTTAAGTTTGGATAAATAAAAGATGTGGCTTCACTCTGAGGCCCATGTTTGCAATTAAATTCCACTCCGGTACAAAGCAGGTTGAAGTCCTGGCTGCCTCTCTCTCCTTACGTCATCAGAAAGTGACTGTAAGCATCATTGGCATGCCCCGAAGGCCAACAACAAGGAAGAATAAGCAAACCTTGAACACAGATGACACAGTCATTCCATTTCTAACTAACCAAGCATTGGTATTTAAGGACACAAATGGTTTTCTAGGCACCAAAAATGACTACTTATTTTAGGAAGTTGAGAGTCAAAAAGCATTCAGGAGAGGAAGCATAGGGTGAAAACAGAAAGCAAACATGAGAACAGAGAGACTTGAACAGTGATTTCCAAATTTGCATACCTACCTCACATATCTAGGCATTCTGTGGGAAACTCTGTGGTTGATATAATTGGGAAGGACAACTCTGTGTCATTCATCTGAGGAATTTCCAACAAATGTCAATTAATGCAGGCAAGGAATTATATGCTAATCCGAGGAGCATGCTAACTGCCTCATTGAATACTGTTAAACTCAACAGTTTCCCAACTTGCCTGAACATTAAATTCTCAGCGTGCATATCTTGTGGAAGTACTTAGCAACTCGTGGAACGAGTATAAAATGGAATATTATTCATGTTTGTTTCCCTGCTTTGTCACCCAAGTGTGTGCTTGTTGCTTTTCTTTCCACAACATTTCCAACGGTTCCTTTTGACTGAAACCACTTGACCAGCCTTCCTACTTCATCTTGTGGATATAGAAAATGTAGAGTTTATTACGCTGTTGTAAAGATGAGAGTTTGCAAAAGGAGAGGGGGAAATAAAACCATTGAGAACCAATTCCAATGGTCTGAAAACAAAAAGAAGAAGGCTTCTTTTTGAGACACTTTCTCTGCTGCTGTACACACTTGGCCAAGCTAACCAATTTATTCTCGGGAGGTCAAAGCCACTCTACAGTTAAAATGAAAACTAGGAAGAACACTTAGTGTCATCCTCAGAGCACTTAGCATTTTAACATAAGCCTATTTTCACTTTTTGAAGTTTTCTTTTAAAGAGCGGTGATTTCTACAATAATATAAGCATCTAACAAACAAATGTCCCCAAAAGTAGATTTATCGAGCACTCATTATTTTTGCTTAGTACTTTTACACGAATCCTGGGTGTTCTTAAAAATACTCATTTACAGAAATATAAAATGCTGAAATAACACAGTGGTCTTTTTGATAAATTATAGTGGTAACCATCTGTTTCATTGTAAATACAATGTACAATAAAGCGTTGAGGATTTAGGTCAGTAGGGGAGTGTCAGACTTGTAAGCACAGGGTCCTGAATGTGGTCCTCCCCACTCAGACACGAAACACTAAGGACAATAAAGTGATCAGTAATAAATATAAGGAGTCTTTCAGAGAGGAAAAAATATATTTCCTTTTTAATTACACAGAAAATCTGTGTTAAATTTGTATAGTTTATTAGGATAACTGTAACTATTACAGTCCCTTACATCAAGACTGATAACCTCCCAACCAAGAGTGCACTCATAGGCACATATGAAAAGTATTTACATATATGTGTATGTGATATACATTCATATGTTGTATACATGTTATGTGCATGTATGCTATATCTCTACAAACTATCATGACTAGCAAAATTGTAGATAATAATAGATCAATACTACTGCACTAGGAGATTAGAGGAAGAAGATAAACTTGACAAATATGGTTTGCAAACAAAGCGAACTGTCTTAGGAGCCATTCTCCTTCAAAATACTTGAACTCTCATGAGAAGTTTACCCCTCTAGTCACTCTTCTTCTGATGAAACAGTACCTTTGATTGTTCAGACACGTTGGTATGAGAGCCTTCTAAAGTAAATCCTCCTGTTTAAAAATTTAAGTTTTAAACCTGCTTAAAATAAAATGTCTTTGTGTTTACATCTTCTCATAGAACAGTCTGGCCCTTATCCAAATTATTTTAGTCCTTAGGGGCATTTTCCCACCGTGGGTCTGGTCTTCTTTCCATCTAGGTTGAAAGGATGAAGGCTTTGAAAGTCTCTTTACTCTATAGCCCCCTATGGTATCTGCCACAGGTGGGGGGCGGGGGAACGGCATTAACTGTTCATGGGGTCACTGGGCTGAATATATACACATTTAAATATATATTTAAATAGGTAGAAAATCCAAACAAACCAACTACCCTGTTTTATCTCAAATCCATAGTTAGTAAAGACCACCACCCCGTGTGTGTGTGTGTATGTG
Source organism: Peromyscus nudipes (assembly GCA_902168325.1). Lineage (NCBI taxonomy): Eukaryota > Metazoa > Chordata > Mammalia > Rodentia > Cricetidae > Peromyscus > Peromyscus nudipes. Next base: position 12,033 of record CABHPH010112687.1, read on the forward strand.
TGTGTGTGTCTGTGTGTTTGTGTGTGTGTGTGCGCGCGTGCGCGCGCGCTAGCGTGTAAATCTTCCATCTACTTTGAACTTCTATGGATAACACAGGAGGTGTTTTTAATTCAACAGTTCCAAAATAGGATTTGCCACCTTTTCTTTTAAATGTATTCTGTGTTCATAGTGTCAGACTATTAGATTCTCAAACTAGAAACCCCAAAGGTCTCCTTTGACTAGGCAAGCTCTGCCTACGTACACACTCAGCATGCTCTATGATGCACATCCAATGCACCCCTCTAGCCCATCCCCACTGAGCCACCCACATCAATTTCCAATTATACTCTTGGGCCAGTCACGTGACTGCTCTCATTGCTCACTTCTCCACACTGCCACTTGCATTTCTTCTAAAGCCACCCTGCTAGAACAGACATTTGCTCACAAGGCAGCCTGCTTCAGTTTTCCAATGGCTCTCCAAATCGCATATGCCAGCCATTGTAGCCAAAGCTTTTCAAGGATTATCTTCTTTTCTCTTCATTCCAATCTTAACGAGACAGGGAGATGGACTGTCATCTCTTAGAGATGGGAGATGGAAGCAAATGAAGTTTCTGTCACTTGTTCATTGTCCCCAGGGTGACAGAATCATTCAATACGTGTGTATTATGACTGGGTATTCTTGATGGCTCTGTTGTAAACTTTCCTCAGTCTACCTAAGACTAACCCTCCTAGTTCTTTGGAAAGGAAATCAATGACAGTATATGTGATTCAGAGATTGTACACCAAGGGTCAAAAGCCTTTGAGCCAAAAAAATATAAGGCAAAAGGCCAAGGGCTCTCAGCAGCTGTTACCTCCTCTCTCAATCACAGCACCTTTTAAAATCCATACAATGTGAATAAAATATATTGATTTCAAGCAAGGAAAATGAGCCCAATAAATGGGAAAGAACAGTTTACAATACTGTGGAGTGACATTGTTTTGGATATTCACCATTCTCTACTCATCATCAATGCCTCAACCTCTTTTCAAGAGTCACTTATGAGAACCTCTTGAGGAACCGAGGCAAGAAATGGCAGAGGGACACAAACACACCAATGGAGTGACTTGGACTGTAGGTGTGGCCATTGGTTAGTAACTATAAAAGGCCACCTCTCTGAGGTTGTGAAAATTCAAAGAAGAAAATGCTGTAGGAATTGTTAAAAAAAAAAAAAAGATTGTGGGTTGCTGAGAGTGTCCTGACATAGTCCATATACATAGTTTGATAAATATTTTATTGTTATTCCAGGAAAAGCTTTTAAAGGAAGACCTAAGCCAGCAGTAATGGGGAAGGGATGTCTCTTTCCCCTGCGCTGGTGGGAACGTTATTGGCTCTGCTCTGAAGAGAAGACTGGATCCCAAAGGCAACGTCTCTGAGAAGCTCATGCCTCACCCAAAGGGACAGAATCCCCTGTGGTGGCTCTTTTCCTTGTTTAACAACAGAAGCCACATGAAAATATCTCTGATGTGGTATTCTAATTGATCGGAATAAATTGAAGGCATTTAGCTTGTGCAGCCCCATTCCTGTGTTCCTGCCTAAGGATTATGCAAGTCCCTATGGGGTAAGGGGACTTGCTGGAAGGGGTTGTGGCTCCTTCAGGAAGAAAATGATGGTCCAACTGTCAGGATGGAGTTCAGCTTCAAATGGTGGGGCTCAGAGAGTCACCACTGAAATCCACTTCTGATTAGAGATAGATGCAAATATTCAACAGCACTGTTTTATTTAAATGAAACTGGAGATGCTTCAATGCTCCAAGTGAACTGGACCACTTGGCATCATATTAAAGACAGCTCAGCTTTGAGTTTTTTGGGGTTTGTTTTTGGCCACTTACCAATACATCTTAAATGCCACTCTTATAGCGAATACAGTTTATCAGAGTGTATGTAGGTAACTGATGTTTACCTTGCCCCTCTGCATGACTGGTGCTTACATCATCCAAAAAACAATGACTGTGCAAAGTGATCACTGATGGCCAATCATATGGCACTGTAAGAAAATATTATTTCTGAATTTCCAAATAGTCTCACTGAAAGTCTGTCTTTCTATCGAAAAGCATGCATTCCTATCCTGGGAATTGTACCTAAAACTGGAAATAATAAAGTCCTGTTTTAAGAGTCACCTTCCAGAGGACATTAGTATGCGTGAAACTTGTCAAATCATAGGTATTTTGTTAGTGGCATTTAGTTACACAAACAAATACAGCTACAAATGGTCTAAACACTCATTCCCCCAAAGCTATAGTTAGCTAAGAAAGAAATAATCAGCCTTCACAATTTTGAAGCCTCCAAAAAGGCTGCTCTAGTTTGCTGTTTCTTGAATTTTTCTTAAATGGCCTTTAAAATAAATATATGAGTCAGTTCAGAAGGGCATTTACTGAATTAAAGTGATGATTCTGCCTGGATGTCAGTATAATTAATTGTGGGTGGCTGAAGTTTTAGAAGAGGCTAAATTAAGGTTGTTTGTTTATTTATTTGTTTATTTATTTTTACTCACTTCTCTACTGCAACCAGAGAAGTTTCTGGTCTTCAGAATGTGCCATGTCATAGACTGGCAGACCTTGGAGAGTTCATGCCAAGCTCTACAGCACAGTGTCATAACCAAAGTGGGACTACAGGTATACGCAGGAATCCAGCCTGCCTCCACCTACTGTTATTAAACACACACACACATGCACGCACGCACGCACGCACGTACGTACACATACTCTCTCTCTCTCTCTCTCTCTCTCTCTCACACACACACACACACACACACACACACACACACACACACCTCCTCATGTTTTATTTCTTCCATCCCCCTAGGATTTTCATTCCTGATAGTATACTATTCTAATTTATTTAAGTTTGTTCAGCGCCCACATCAGAATGATTGTAATGAGTGTTTTCTGCCTGGCAAGCTACTCATCAAAGGCCACAGAATATGCTGCCTTCAAAAATCTCGGCATGTCTAAACTACCTACACAGATGACCGAAACTGATCAATTTCCTAACAAACTCGTTTACCACCAGGGGGGTGGTCTTGGGGTATAGGATATATCATAAACAGTGAATCCTCTCAGGAGAGCACCCAGAGCTCCAGGCGCTGCGGACACCACCATCCAGCCAGAACACCAAGTGACTGACCTACTGAGTTTCAGAGGGGAGCTAATCCAGAGCATAACTGAGGGTAGGGGGTCAGAAAATGAGAACAATCCCACAGCATGTAGCTTCTAAAAGTTCTCTATAGCAAAGAAAGAAAAAAAAACTTCTCTCTGAGAAGTGAAGATTTTAATTAGTTAATTAATTAATTAAGATTAATTAGCTAAAATACTTCCCCAGTTGTTTGTGTAGCTATCATGCAAAGACAGTATAAACAAACACTCTTTTAAAAGATAAATGACAGACTGATACCTAATGTCTGTATTCTCATATTAAAATATCAGAGCACACAGCAATATTTTTGACAATGTGTCCTAATAGGATAAAAGCATCAGACCAAATAATTCTTAAGTTATTACACAGTGAATATTATAATGTTTCCAAAAATCTATCAACTCTTTAAATTAGCTCCATGTCCCTTCTGCCATTCCTTAGTAACACTTTTGTCATTTACTGTATGCATTTTTGCACCTACTGTGCTCAGCACAAAAGATCAAACACCCCATTTCCTGCAGCATAAATTAAAATAGCAGGGTAATCTTCAAAAAAGGTGACAGTGGCATGGGAATCTATGTCCCCAATTTCTAAACTGCAAAGCAAACACTGATTTCCTTGTGGTCCATGCACCATCAGGGTTAATGTACTGCATGCCTCCCAAGCTGGAACAGTAAAGTCCAGAATTCAAGCCACAAATAGGGAAGGATGCATGCTGCAGGGGATGTGGGGCTGCAAAGGAAGCCAGCAGTTAGGAAGAATTAGGGCTCGTTTGACCTACCGGCTTTGTCCATGTCTCAGGAGTGGCGAGTCGGGTCCTGCAGCTGGCAGCCTGGAAGCCCTGGTTCTTCTGACTAACGGAGCACCCTGCCCTTACACTGATTATCAGCCCTTGCTGGCACACTGAGCACACTTCACGCACTGTCTGCAGGAGCCACCGCCAGGAAATTTATATCTCCAAGGATGACAAACAGCCATTAGCTCCATTACAGGCTGATTAAGAGAGACTGAGCCTATCAAGTGGGTACTTGAGTCCCCCCGGGGTTTCCACCTCTGTTCTAAGCAAAGGAGGAAAAGAAAGAAAAAGAAAATGCTTGCAATGTTGAATGTGCTGCACGTTTAGGGGGAAAAAAAAAGTGCACATGCTATGCAAAAACACACTGCTTTCCAAAAGATGCCAGAGCCAACAGGAACAGGAAGAGGCACGGATAACTGAAAGGTAACAAGGAATCTCCCCAAATACTACAATAAAGGATCCTTTCTTGGGGGGTTAGACTAAGTGGGCTTCAAGCCTTATCACTAATATCACAGAAAGACTGGATAACTTTTCCATTTAAGAGTATAAAGTGTTTTGGTTGTTGTTGGGGGGCAGGGAGAGACAGATAAAATATTTAAATGCATTGCTGTTTGATTTTGGTGGTGGTTTTGTTTTGTTTTTTTATTACAACTAACTTCCATATTCCTGCTCAGAATTTTTATCCACCTGTCCTCACAGCAAAATATACAGGAAATTCACTAATGAAACTAATCATAGGAGACATTTGCCAAAAGAGGTCAGGCGAGAGATTGGACTGTGTCTCACTCTCCGCAGCCATCTGAGCAGTGGACACCCAAGGGTCAGAAGAGAGGCATTGATGAAAACCTGGCAAGGCACGGCACTTCTTTTCTGTAATTTGACTGTGTAAACAAGACCCTCGAAACTGCTTATGATATGAGAGTGCAGGGACCTGCAGGGTCCTGAAGAAATCACATACCAGGCCATGTGGCCGCAATCATACGAGATCCCCAAGCCCAAACAACTCTGTCTTCTGCATTTTGTCAGGTATAGGAAGACGATTTACAATGACCTCATTTGATCTACAGTGCAATAAATACACACTACAGCAAGGCTCTGGGGGATTGTTGTTCTGAAAGGGTAAAAAAAAAAAAAAAAAAAAAAAAAAGAAAAGAAAAGAAAAGAAAAAGTCCAGGAGCCGGTGATGTGGCTCAGGTGGCCGAGTGCTTGCTTAGCATGCATGGAGGCCTGAGTTCTAAGCTCAGGTCATCAGAAAAGCAAGTGTGGTGACGCACACCTGTAACCCCAATACTTGAGAAGATGAGGTCGGAGTGCCAAACTTCAACGTCACTCTCAGGTACACAGTAAGAAAAACAGCAACAAAAAATCTCTGGTATTATCGTTGCCTATGGTTGTTCCATCATAAAGGGGAGTTATTTATATCCCTGGAACTCCCGGATGACAAACCACTTACAAATTCTTCAGTCCTCCATTGCAACTGAGATTAATGACTTGTGTTTCCCCTATAAATTCAGACATTCCTATGGATGCTAGGTTCTTTCACAGGATAAGCCAAATACTGCACTCATGTCCAACACTGTCAACTCTGAAAAGCTTCATTGCTTGGCGATTCTGCCCTCGCCTTACACTGCTCTTACACGCTGACCTCCCAAGGCATCCCAGACAATACAAGCAAAAGTATGGGCAACCTACAGAGACGTCTAGAAAGAACAGAACTACCACTGAGTGGCTCTCCTAAACACCACGCTACTTACAAGCCGCACTCTGGATCCTGGATCCCATCTCCCTGTAGCAGCCACTGGTCCCCCAGTGATGTTTTATCCCTATTAATTTTAATTCTGTCACATGATTTCCAAGATTTATCATGCCATGAATTAAAATAAAAAGAGTTTTATATTGTATGTTTTTTTTTTTAAAGAAAAGCTTGGCTCCCAGAAAACTAAAATCACTGTGGTCTCCACACCTCATCAACTTGCCCTGATTAAGATGTGACAGCCGCCCAGACTGTCATCAGCACAAAATCTAGGGCAAACTAACTATTTTTGAGGGGAAAAAAGAGAGAGGAATTAGCAGAGACATAAGAAAAAATACATCCTTAAGTCTGAAGTCTTGGCAAGAGGTAACTGGACATCATCAATGGAAAGTCCTTATCGCCCAGCATGCATACCATTATACTGTCTTTGTTCATGGTTCAAAAATCTAAGTCTTGGTTCCTCTTCTTGCTGCACCTCACCTCTAAATGACAAATGGGTTGTGTTCTGAATGCTTGTTTTGTTGGCTATTTGAAATATACTTTAAAATACTGATCACATTCCTTGGACAACCCAATAAATACTCATTGGTGTGATTTATCTCAGACCCACAAGCCCTTATGTGCAGTTTAAAAATGTGTAAAGTTCTGGAAAACCTTATTCCTGTTTAAGTTTCCCAACCCAATTGAATACTATTTAAAATCTTTATTTCATTCAGAGTAAACAAGCATGTTTTTCTGCAGCAATTTGATTGCTGCTGTTTATATGAATCCACTCAGACTATACTGAGGATAATCCACTTCTGTATAGTATACTCCTTTGCACTACCTTTCTTAAAAAAAAAAAAAAGCATGAATTCAGAAATACAGTTGACACCTAAGGTTTCAGATAAGGAAAGGACTACAATCCTCCAGTACATTTTTGCAGCTCAAAATGGTAGGTGATATATTTTTTTGGTGATAGATAGGTTGATTGGCTTGATTTAAGCATACAACATCATGTAGATACATCACAACATCACATCTTGCTTCATAAGTATATATAGTGTGATGTATTTAGTTTATCAATTTAAGAGCACTGAAAAAAAATCTTTAAAAATGAAATAAGAGGTAAAACTCAATCCTTTAACTTGTTTTGCTACAAGACCCCTTCAATATATTAAGAAACTCACTTTCTCCTGTCCTCCCCTGCTAATCTCCCAAACCATCCCAGGTAATGCCAGATGAGCCATACAGGGAGACTTCTATTAGTGAGTGTCTACTGTGAACCAGGCTCTGCATATAAGTTGTATGCAGGACCCAGAATCTCATCTCCCTGTACCAGCCACTGTTACCCCAATGACCTTTTCTCTGTCCTTGCCTAGCACCAGAAAGACCACATAACAAGAAAAAAGTACAGATCAATGGTCCACTATCCTCAAGCCACAGGGAGAATCCCTCCTTCCGTTGATTTAATTCAGAAGCATATCTACCGTGCTTTAGCTGAGGAGTGTGTGGGTATAAAATGCTCACTGGGAGCTTTACATTGTCCCAGAGATGCTGTGTGGCACAGAAACTGCACTGATCTGCCTAAAAAAAATCTCTATTATGTTTCTAAATAGGAGTTTAGTTCCTGTCTTTATTAACCCTCCCATATGTACAGTTTCCAGCTTGCTTAGAATAGCTTGTTTGAAGCTGGAGGTAATTTGGACCACCTGCACCCACAGTACCCTCAAAGCCACCCCACCTTCAGAAAGAGGGTTACGACCCTCACCATCTGGTTTCCTTCTCTCTTATAAAGAATGTTTGGGGAAGGTTGTTTAAAAGATGTTTGACAACATACAGAAAGGGAGGAAACACTTGCAATCTATACATCTGACAAGGGGTTAACATCCAAAATACACAAGGAACCCTAAAAAGCTGAAGAGCAAAATATCCCCCAAATAATCCGATGTTAAAAGGAGGCAAAAGATGTGAATAGACAGACATTTGCAAAGCAAGACATACAAATGGCCAACATATATGTGAGGGAAATGATCAACATTGCCAACCATCAGAGAGATCCATGTCAAAACCACGAGACATCACTTCACTCTAGTTAGAATCGCTGTTACCAAAAAAGACAAACATGTTGGCAAGGGAATAAAGAGAAAAATTGGGCCTCTTACATGCTTTTGATGGAAATGTAAATTACTACAGCTACGGAAAACAATGTAGAGGGTTTTTTGTTTTGTTTTTTTTTTTAAAGCTAACTAAAAATAGAACTTCCAGATGATCCAACAACCACACTATTGCTTGTGTATATAAAGACAATGAAATCAATCTATTGAAGCGGCATCTGCATGCCCATGTTTACTCCAGAATATTTGTGGTACCTGAGCTGTGGAACCAACCGGGGGGGGGGGGGGGGGGGGAGCATCAGTGTGAGGTAGTAAATGCATGGCTGGGTGTTAGTGGTCCATTAAAAATAAAACGTGAAATCCTGTCATTTATGACAACGCATCCAGGAGCTGTTAAATGAAGCAAGCCAGGAAGAAGAGACGAATGTTGCATGAGCTCACCAAGGTATGGAACTATAGACAAAGACAACAGTGGCTAGCAGACACCAGGAAGAGGGGGAAAGGGAAAAGAGAAGAGCTTGGGCAGCAGTAGGGACAAGTCCCAGTGTGTTGGCACACAGAAGGTGACAGCAGTTTCCAACAGTGTCCTGCAGATAGCTAGCAGAAAAGAATTTGAGTGTTCTCACCCCCACCCACCCACAATGACAATGATCTGAGGTGACAGACAAGCCAGTTACCCTGACTGATCGTTACAAAATGTACGGAGGCAACCCAATAGGACATTGTAACCATGTGTCCTAGTTTGCCTTCTGTACCTGTGATCAAACACTGCCCCCAAGACAAAGTTGGGGAAGAAAGGGTTTATTCCATCTTATGCCTCCATGTCCCACTCCATCATCGAGGTAAGCCAAGGCAGGAACTCAAGGCAGGAACCTGAAGGCGAGAACTGAAGCATAGACCATGGAGGAACACTGCTTACTGGCTTTCCTTTCATGACTTGTCCAGCTTGCTTTCTTACATACCATAAGACCACCTGCCCACAGCTGGCACTGCCCACAGGGGGATGGGACCTTTCACATCAATCATTAATCACGAAAACACACCACATATATACCCACAAACCAATCTGACAGAGGCAATTCTTCAGCTGACGCTCCCTGAATGTCAAACTGACAAATGGATGTAGACAATTAATTTTTAAAAACTGAATACAAATTCACATTTTATAGTAACAAACAAACAGAAAATGTTTATGACTCCAAGCTTGTTCAATTCAGATAACAACAGCAAAGGCCAGTGATATCCTGGGCCTTCAACAGCATCAATGTTGTGAACATTTTTATTATATCTTTCTTTACAAAACTCTTGTTTAGTGGGGCTGGAGGAAAGGGTCAGTGGTTAGGAGAGCTGGACGAGCAATCATGAGGACCAGAATTTGGATCTCAGAGCCCTCCTTAACCCCAGCTCAATTGATTGCTGGGTCTTGCTACTCTCCAGCCTAGCTGAGAAAACGTTAGCCTCGGATTCAGGGAGGGAGCCTGCCTCAAAAGAACAGGTGGAAAGTGATAGGGGAGAATATCCAAGCCCCTCTTCTAGCCTCTACATGAATGTACAGACTTGATTTGGTTGCCTATAAAGTTATGCAGGCTTCACTAATCACAATGAAACTTGTGGTTCTGGCGCTTGAACTTGGGGTCCCTCACATATGCTTTATGGTTAAACTGTATCTCAGTCCTTTGTATCATTTCTTAAGTTTCCTAATAAATGTTCTCCCTGCTTGCAGGGTGGCAGGGAGGGGGTCCCAGGGAGGAACTGGGGACAATAATACTCTGCAATTTGGAGTCCTGGGGTATTCAGGGCAGTTCATACGGATGCTGTGGACAGCTAAAGCCAGAGACACATTTCCAAGGGGCAGCTCAGTTCTTGAGTCTCAGGTTAGAAATATCATCCTTCAGCAGATGCACAGGAATCCTCCACAAAGCCAGACTCTCCCTTACCATGGAAAATTTAAGAGGATAAATTGCTCAAGTCCATTCTGTTGCTTGTCTTTTCTCCCCCAAGAGCTCCTGCCCCACAGCTCCTGGACACGAAGCTCAGCCTATTTGGCTACTTGACCTTTTCACGTTCTGATTTTTCCAAAGATATATATTTTTAAAATGTGCTGGAATATCAACTTCCCATGAGAAAGATTGCTCCCAGCTCCTCTAGAAACAGATTTTGCTGGGAATCTGTTCTGAAGGCATCTTGGCCACTATTTTACAAAAACAACTATAAGACATAATTTTGATAAGCCAAGTACTTGGGTTTATAACTCTCCTAAGACTAACACAAATCCCTGACCTATTAACAGACAAACAAATTCCTCAAAAAAAAAATACACACAAGAAAGTTCTGTCATAATCTTTCCAGGAGGGTCTGAGCTTAAGCATTTGCCTGATACTTCAGTGTCTGGATTTCAGACAGTACAGATGTGGCATGCCTGTGTTTTGGGTTATTTTGAGTAGTCTCCTTTGGAGATTTCCCTGCAGATGAAGGGTGTCTTTGGGGATTCCTGAATAGATTGCTAACATTCATTTCTCTCGTTTTATCAATGGCATTTCATGTGTCTTCCAGTTCCACATAACATCTTTTTAAAAAAATCTCTTTGACAGTTTCATACATGTACACAGCGTATTTAGATTATGTTTGCCACTGATGCTCTCTCCTACCACCACCCCATTCTTGCTGACCCCCTCTTCTTCCAAACTAGTTTTCTTCCTATTTTGTATCTTTTGCTTTGCTTTGTTTTGTTTTGTTTTGTTTTGTTTTGTTTTGTTTTGTTTTGTTT
>CABHPH010112687.1:22604-42453 GCA_902168325.1 Peromyscus nudipes
TTTGTTTTGTTTTGTTTTGTTTTGTTTTGTTTTGTTTTGTTTTGTTTTGTTTTGTTTGAGACAGTGTTTCTCTGCATAGCCCTGGCTGCCCTGGTACTCTCTCTGTAATTCAGGCTAGCCTCGAACTCAGAGATCCTCCTGTCTCTGCCTCCCAAGTGCTGGGATTAAAGGAGTGTGCCACCACTGCCCAGCTGTCATCTTTTTTTTTTTTAAGGCAGTATCTCCTGTAACTCAGGATGGCATTGAACTCTCCACTCTTGATGTAACTGAGGATGACTGAACTGAAGATTTTCCTGCCTCTACTTTCTGAGTATCAGGATTAAAGGCCTTCGGCACCATACCCTGCTTTATGAGAGGCTGGAGATCAAACCTACCTTGTGCGAAAGAGACTGACCTCTGTACACATGTGAATGCATGTATACATATACACATGCACCCACATGCAAGGGCACATGCACATCAAAATTTTTAACACTAAGCCCTGAGAGTGTATTGTTCTCTAGGTCTTGGTGGTGTTTTACCTGTCAGTCACTGCCATCTGGCAAGTAGAGACTTTTTGGTCAAGACGTTTTGGTAAATCCATGTTGGATATCATTCCAGTGCTCTAGATACAGAGAAATGGTGTGAAAAATATTACACAAGTCATTTTCAGGTGGGCTCGGGAGCTCGACAACCATTTTCTTGAGTTAGGAAAGAGTCCAAAGCTCCAAGCAGTGGGCAGTGTGTTTCCAGAGTCCAGCTGTGCTTAATGTGCTGTAGCAGGCGAGCTGGAGGCCAATGCTCAGCTCCATTGTAGTGGTGGGTTTTAAAGAGCACCATGTGAGAAAGGCGGTGGTGCCAGGCCCCGCCTCAGCAGACCGCTTGACTGACTCAAGAGACGAGGTTGAAAAGTCCACAGCTTCGTAAGGCCACAATGAACAGCTAAGTTCTCAAATTGAGAATTAGGAAGTTTCATTTTGATAAATGTGGCACCAACATTATCCCCTCAAAATAGAGTAGGCACCCCAAAGTGTCATGAGAAAACCTAACTAGACTGAGGGACAGAGGGACAGGATGGAAGTGACTTCAATACCATAAAACAATGCAAAGACAAGGGAGAGAGGTAAAATCCAATGAGGTGAACCCAAAATGAATAAAGTAGCCGAATTATGAAACACAGCCAAATGTCACATCCTAATGGGGCATGGTCTAGAATGGGCCATTGGACAACCGTGTCCATGTACAAATGTTACACAGTGTGCTTAAACACTCCTAGATGTGGAGGTCAAGCATAGGCTGCAGCCCTGGTTCAATCAAAAGACATGTGAAGCCCTAGACAGATGAGGATGCTTCTCGAGGAACGTGGCATTCTCTTGACACTGAGTATGTTTCATAAGTGGAAGGCACATGCACAAAAGTATCGATACATTATGGTGGGGTGAATGCATAAACCAGTGACATAGTCACTCATCATCATCAGGTATCACATACTGAACGTAACCATAGAGATTATGCTTCTCCATGATGGACAGCACAGTGGTTCCATTTATAGCAGCATCACTGCACACACAGGAGCACCGCATTGTGCTAGGACAGAACAATGGCGATAATGGGACCAGACAATAGAAACAGGATAATGGAAAATCTTCAGCATCCTCACCATCTTAGGGGACCACTCAGCGCTATGCATGTCATCAATCGAAACAGTGTCCTTGTGTCGTGCCTGACTATATCTTACTACTGCTGATACTAAAATGAACAAGTCACATGATTTTATCGTTGATGACGAATTCCATGTTACAGAAGGAGGTGATAAGGGTGTCTATCAAGAGATAAATGGTATCTATAAAAATAATCAAGTATGAAAAATAACAAATAGGAAACAAGGAAGAGGAATGAAATTTAGGCCAATATAGACTTCTCCTGTATCGTGTTAGATGCCTGAAGATGTTCCAAGAATCTTTTATGCCATCCACTTACCCATATTGTTATGCATTATCAAATTATCACATGGCTACTGATACAAAGACTAAAAATGACTATAGGATATGCAATACCTTAGTAAAATGGAAAGCAAGCCAAAGAGAAGGTACTGTATGAAAGAAAAAAAAACATAGTTAAAGGAGCTAAGAAAATGTATTGTTATATATTGACTGTGCAGTGATAATTTCACAATTAACAAAAAATTAGTAAAAGAAAACAAGGTGGATGAGTCCTGAGGTTAGTACATGTATAGCCACATATATGTGTAGATAGATAGATAGATAGATAGATAGATAGATAGATAGATGATAGATAAAGTTATACATATCTACATATATCCGCATAAAAGTAAAATTGTATAAATACAGCAAAATAAGAAAGTTCAAAGTTTCAAAAGCAAATAACTTTTGAATAACTTCAGATTTGGCCATGATAGGTAGTTTTGGATTTTAAGTTAGAACAATTTATAGTTTTGTATCATCTTAAAAATTTGGAGTATCTACTAAAAGAAAGGTAATAATTTGGTGGCATTAAACAGTTGTCTCTAGGTATCAGAGAAAAGACTTGGTGGACAAAGTCCAGCAAGACTGATAACCTGAGGTTGATCCCTGAGACCCACGGAAAAGTGGTCAAGAGAAAACTGACTTCATAGTGCTGTCCTCTGACCTCCACATGCATGCCAACACACATAAATAAATAAAATATGAAAACTATACCCCCCAACACACACAAATAAATAAAACATGAAAACTAAAATCTCCTCTAGCATGGGTGGAATGTGTATCAAAGAGCAGAACAAAATGATTCACCGCTGTGAAGAAATACTATAAAAGAACATCTGTTAACATTTATTTTTATGTAAAGATAAGAAACAGGCAGAGGGTGTAGCTTGCTGTTAGAATGCTTATCTCCCATGTGTGAGGCCCTGAATCCTTCCCAGATAGATAGATAGATAGATAGATAGATAGATAGATAGATAGATAGATAGATAGATAGATAGATAGATAGATGCAAGAAAATGATAAGCTATTAAGCAACAGTAATATTTAACCTACAGATTTCCTTGGCATCTCCACCTTGTCCAACTACCAGACTTACAACTTGCTGAACAGAGTTCTGTTCATGGGGTTGACACAAGTTAGGATACAGATTTTGTGATCTAGTTGGAAAGGCTTTAAAATGAAGAATTTTGATGGATTTCCAACTCATTAACTAAGATGCCAGAAGAAGCAACACACATTTATTGGCTTTTAAGAACAGCCACGGACAAAAGAGGACAAGGCATTCACTAGCTGAGTTTTCACCAAGCGTTATCCACAAAGATCCATGGGATTCACTGGACCCAGCCAACGGTGCACTTCTTCAATGATGTGTCTTTCTACTCCATCATTTAAAAGAAGAAAAAAAACCCAGATACCAAAATCAACTTATTATGAACCTATTCATGAACTTGCTATTTTGTGCGTCATTAGACCAAGATTTTAAAACATTATGCTATGTATTGCCCTCATTCAAAAATTAAGAATTTCTACCAATAAAAAAATGTCTTAGTCATGCACTATACTTTCATTTTTGAAATGTCCATCTCATCCTTGGCTTGACTTTTAAGGTATTTTATTTTTATGCTGTATAATATACATGATGCATACCAGAAAATGTAACTCTTTAATTTATATATATATACATGTATATTGAGAGAGCATAATGGTTTCTGTGATAATTATAGCAGTGCTCCACTTACTGGCTATCTGTAGTATCAATCCATTTTATCAAAATGCTTTTTGTCCTCACTCTGTTCATTCATTCATTCATTCATTCATTCATTCATTCATTCTAGATCCACTGACATGACCATCAATAAAGTCCATGTATCTTTCTGCTGGTCAACAAACTCTCTGGCACATTTATTCCCCTACTCGGTTACTAGATAGCATTTCTCCCTTCCTCCCTCCCTTTCTCTCTCCCTCCCTTGATATTATTCTCAGCTTTTCTCTGAAACCTTTCCTAGATAGCAGGAAACACAAGAATCTTCCATTACTCCATTTCTACCCATCACCACACAAAATATAATTACCACTTTGTGCATTTGCACTGACATTTTATTAAGTCTCTATTGTTTTATTTTCTGAGACAGGGTATTATGTATCCAGACTGGTGTAGCTTGAGTTTTCCTGCCGTGCCCACAGTCAGGACAAATCTCCGCCACCCGCCAGTCTCCAGCTCCCAAGTCCCGCCAGTCTCCGAGCCCACTTATAAAATAAACACACAGACGCTTACATTATTTAAACTGCTTGGCCATTAGCTCAGGCCTATCATTGTCTAGCTCTTACTCTTATATTTAGCCCATTTCTAATAATCTCTACTTTGCCACGTGGCTCGTGGGTTACCGGTACCTTACATCTTCCTTCTCCTGGCCGCGGCTCCAGCCAGTCTCTCCTCTACCTTCCTGTTCCCTCAATTCTCCTCTCTGTTAGTCCCGCCTATACTTCCTGTCTGGCTACCGGCCAATCAGCGCTTTATTGATACAGAGTGATATCCACAGCAGACTGGCCTTGATCTTTCTATGTAGTTAACGATCTCTTATCCTCCTGCCTCTACCTCCCCAGTGCTGAGGCTACAAGCACAAACCACCATGGCTACTTTTTTTTTGCGGCTCTAAGGATTGAACCCCAAGTCTCCTGCATGTTAGACAAGTACTCCAACTGAGCCTACAGCCGCAGGCTCTATTTCAAGTTTTATTCTTTGTGTTCCTTGGTATATTTTTCCTGGATGATAGGACCCAAAAGGACAGCATTGTCCTTATTATTCTACAGCAGAGGAACAGAATATCATTGGCTCTGGGTCAGAATCCTCATTCTATGAAAAGCTGAGTACTCTTGTGCTGAAGGACACTGGCACCAAGATTAACCTGGGGTAGTCAGTCTCAGCTGTGATGCCTAAGCACTCGATTTACTTTATTGCATGACCTCAACACTCCACTTCTCATCACTCCTCTGTGCTCTTGCAGTTCCCAAATCGTACTTCTCAGAAGGGAGATGCATTAGTTAGTGTTTCCATTGCTGTGAAGAGGCTTACATTTTCAGAGGTTTGGTCCATTATCATCATGGTGCAACATGATGGCATGCAGGCAGACGTGGTATTGGAGACGTAGCTGAGTGTCCTACATCTTGCAGGCAAGAGGAAGTGAACTGAGATACTGGGAGGTATCTTGAGCATATATGAGACATCAAAGCCCACCTCCACAGTGACACACTTCCTCTAACAAGACCACACCTCTTCCAACAAGGCCATACCTCCTAATAGTGCCACTCCCTTTGGGGGCCATTTTCTTTCAAATCACCACAGGAGATCATAGGTGTAGACTCTTCCTTCTCTTAATGGCATCTTCCAAGCTTTTCAATCTTTGCTCCTTTTTAGTAACTTTTGTAATTTCCATAGGATTAATGTCCGTCTATGAGTTGGTGGGGAAATTGCCTTTTTTTTTAATAAGGTATGTGTCTCAACCCAGGGGCTTATGCATGCTAGGTAAGCACTCTGCCACTGAGCTGCACTCTCAGACGAGGTGAGTTTATTTTTAAAATGAGTACTTAGTACACTTTTTGGTCTTGCACACTTTGGCACTTAACATCAGTGTGGATATTATTACTGCGGTGTGAAGAAGACAGATGTCCAAGAGTATACCCAGCAGGACATCTTGAGTAGAAAAGCCCCTTCTCAGTCATAAACTAAAAGCCATGGAATGCAGGCCTCTTTCAAAGTCAAAGGATGAGAGATGAGAAAGGGCCACTGGGACCCAAAAGTTCAACCTTATTCAGCAGTGAGTCTCTGAGTAGATGCACTGTTGTCTGGGAAATGGAAAATCAAGACAAAACAAAAACAACACTTTTCTACCTGAAAAAAAAAAAAAGAAGAAGATGGCGAAGTCATGGAGAGTCTTAGAGAGGTGGTTTGGACCCCCTATACAGAAAGTTTAGTTTGCTTTTTAGATAAAACTAATATATCTGTGTGTGCCCTAAGAATCAAATTCTGAGGTGGAGGAGACGGCTCAGTGGGTAAGAAGTGTTTGCTGTGCAAGTGTGGGGACCTGAGTGAGTTCAGATCCCCACATAAAAGCCCGGTGCAGTGGCGTTCACCTGCAACCCCGGTGCTGGAGGACGGAGACAGGAAGACGCCAACCAGTGCCACCTAAATGATGATCTGAAAGTGCAACAGGGAGAGACTCTATCATAAGAAAGGTGCAGAGTGACCAAGGAAGGTGCCTGGCATTGACCTCTGGCCTCTATACAGGAACTCATAGGCCATATGATAGAACACCCACACTCATGCACATATGCATGCACACACTTGCACTCAAAAGAGAGAGAGGGAGGGAGAGAGGGAGAGCAAATTCTGATATGTAAATAGAGATTTAGGTGTTAACCCGTGTGTCTGAACCCTGGAGTAGTGCCCTTCCACAAAGCCAGGCACATTCTTCTCAGAAAGAAGATTAACATCCGTCTGGCCCTCCAGAACATGTCAGCAGAAGTCCTGGGAATTTCAACACAAATCTGTTTAGCAGACACTTTGATGAGCAGCCTGGCCAGATCCAGATCTACCCCAAGAAGGTCTTTTTCCATACGATTCTGACTAAAAAGGCACCAGTAATGGGTTTTCTTTCTTCTCTCCCATACTGTAGCCCAGAGCTGACCCTGGACCTGGGTCTCACACCAGAAACTGTAAGATCAGCTCACTTTTTTTTTAAACATTGGTTACTCACCAGGTGTGGTGGTTTGAATGGAAATGGCCATAGGCTCATAGGGAATGGCATTATTAGGAGGTATTACCTTGTTGGAGTAGATGTGGCCTTGCTGGAGGAAGTGTGTCACTGTGGGTGGACTTGGAGGTTTCGGAAGCTCAAGCCAGGCCCAGAGTCTCTCTCTCCTCCTGCTTCCTGCTGATCCAGATGTGGAACTCTCACTGCCCTCTGCTGCCCTGCTTCCCATCATAAAAATAATGGACTAAACCTCTGAACCTGTGAGCCAGTCCAATTTAAATGTTTTCCTTTATAACAGCTGCTGTGTGGGCTGGAGAGATGGCTCAGAGGTTAAGAGCACTGGCTGTTCTTCCAGAGGTTCTGAGTTCAATTCCCAGCAACCACATGGTGGCTCACAACCATATGTAATGAGGTCTGGTGCCCTCTTCTGGCATACAGGCATATTGTATACATAATAAATAAATCTTTAAAAAAAAATAATAGTTGCTGCGGTAATGGTGTCTCTTCACAGTAACAAAAACCCAAAGAAACACCCCAGGCACTCTGCCTACTTCTTATCTTCGTTATGACTACATTTAAATCCAACAACAAAATTAAGTTTGGTGCTATTATCATTCCCACTATCTAGATTAGGAAACTAAGGCTCGGAGAGGTTGAGGGGCTTTCCTCAAGTTCTACAAAGAGTGGATCTGTGGCTGAGGAGATGGCTTAATGGGTACTGCTCTTGCTGCACAAGTGTGAGGACCCAAGTTTGTAGGGGTGGTTGTCTGTGCTTCACCCCTGAAGCCCCGCCCCTAGTAGGCAGCAGGTGACTGTTAGATACCTACCCCCCGGGGTGTGGCCGAGGAGGGGGGACCCCTCAAGACCTGGAATGTGTAAGTGCTCACTCTCTTGGCTACCTCGTGGTCTTGGATGCTGGATGCTGGTGCTGCAGATCAAGGCAGAGTTCTCCAGAGAACCACGTTGGACTGCGCCTCACCCCTCCTGGATCCCTCGACCAACTCCCTTATGCTTGTCGTGAGTTAACTCAAAATAAACCCCTTTGATTATCAGATAAACTCCATGGAATTGCCTTATTACAAGTTCAAATCTTCAAGACCCATATAAGGCTCGGTATAGTAGCACATGTCTGTAATCCCAATGATCCCAGAGTACCTACGGTGAAATCAAAGATGGAGACAGGAGAATAATCCCTAGAACCTCAAGGACCAGTTGCCTGATGGATGCAGTGGTGAACAAGGGACCCTGTCTCAAACAAAGTGGAAGGCAAGGATCAATACCCTAAACTGTCCGCTGACATTCACACAGAGCTGTGGGGTGCACACACGCACACATGTGCACACACACACACACACACACACATGCATCAACACAAACACACAAATGAAAAAAAAATAAGATCTAGATTCAAACTCAGATCCAACCCACCAAAGCATCTTCATTTGCGATGTCCAGCTACATTAGCAGAGCCAGAAGTGGCAAGACTCAATGTATGAGCCCAACTTCTTATAGAACATCTGAGTTGACTGAATTCCTAGTTTGAGTGTGAAAGAACTTGTTTTAAAACTGTACGTTTCTCTCTCAATTTGACTAGTAAATGTTTAAGGCTAATTTTTCACATCTTGGCAAAAGTAACCACAACAAAAATCTCTTGGTCTTCAATAGCATTCAGTGGTCTTGGTGTGAAAACAACCACGTGCTGTGGAATAATTTTTCTGTACACTGTGAAAATTTGTTGCTCTCATTGTTAATAAAAAGCTGATTGGCTGATAGTTAGGCAGGGTTTGGGGGCAGAGAGAACGCTGGGAATAAGAAGGGCAGAGTCAGAGGAGTCATGAGAGATGCAAAAGGAAGCAAGATGTATGTCCTGTGTTGAAAGAAGGTACCGCCACGTGGCAGAGGGTAGATAAGAAATATGGGTTAAGTCGTAAGAGTTAGTGAGTAACAAGTCTAAGCTGTCAGCTGAGCATTTATAATTAATATTAAGTCTCCATGTCGGTTATTTGGGAACTGGTGGGCAGGAAAGCAAAGTCCTCCTACAACCATGGTGGGACTTCTTCATTGCACCAATTCGAGCCTCTCTCTAAATTCCAGAAGACATCAGCATTTTAAGATTGTTTCTGAAGGAAGTCTAAATCATAAATCTATAAGCCAAAGCACACCGATGCATGCTTGCTATTATCCAGATCAATGTATGCATCACTCTAAGGATTTTTAAAAATAGTTTTCAGAAACTTGACATACACTTTTTTTTTCTATGGCCAGTACTCAAAAAATTATTGAATCGGCAGCAATTCAACCACGTCACAGCAATGTAAAAGGCAGCCTCTGTCTGATGTGAACTGGGTAAGTGCCCAAAAAAGAGAGCTCTTGGTCCTACTGATCAGTCAAAAGGGTGGACTAATACCTAGAGGACAATGACAGCTGCATGTGGGGGAGTCTACTCTTACAATCAGTGAACAAGGGCAGAAAACTGGTCTTAAAAATCTGCCCCAGAAATAAACAGCTTAAGCAAGTTATCTCTGCGAGCTACAGTTAGTGAATCCACCACAATGTTTTCAATTCAGTTAATGAGTTCACCTCATGCATTCACGTCACTGTGGCCAAATTCATGACAGGAGACTTAGGGGAGAAAGGGTTTCTCCTGGTTCAGAGTTGAGTGAAGTCCAGTCTATCACAGCAGGGAAGGTAGTGAGTCCACTGACAGGAAAGTGAGGTGGCTGGTCATGTCGCAGCAGCCCAAGTTCAGCCCACTTTTTCCTTTGCCTTCAGTGGTGTGGGCCTCCAGCCCCATGAGATGGTACCACCCACATTCGCGGTAGATCTTCCCTCCTCAGTAAAATGCCAGGAAACTCTTTCACAGTCACATCCACCCATTAAAGCTTTAAGTGTTCGTTAATCTAATCAAGTTAATGATCAAAATTAATCAACGCATCAGCCAAGGGGCTGACAAGTTTCTCCCAACTGACAGATGGGTGGCCTGGCTGGGGCAGTGTTCTACCCATGATCACTAAAGGAATGTTCTCCAGTAGGTTATTTTTTTTTTTAAAAAAAAGGGCAAGAACAGGGCACCTTGGCTTGTGCTTGTCATGTTACCACTTGGGAAAGTGAGATGAGAGGGTCATTTGAGTCTGACAGGTAGAAACCATCTTTGGCAATACAGTGTCACCACATCTTAATAAAAAAGAAAAAAGAAAGGAGTGGGAGAAAGGGTCAGACTGTTGTTTTCTCAGTTAAAGGTTGCCAACTTTCAATCTAATCAAATGTGAGCCCCTGATGAGGTCATTTGACCAGGCCGTATAGGGAAAGCTTTCTGTAAGGCATATGCTCTTACAGAGTTTCACAGAGTCCCTGCTGCTCTTGTCTTATTCAGGCTGTAGACATTCACATGGCCTGCCTGGCTCCCAAGAGCATTTAGCTCAAGGCAGTGGAACACACTTCCAGCCCCTTAGATCCCATCCAGACCCTTGATTCTATAAAGACAGGTTGGTATGAATTCCTGTATGCACGGAAAGATAGGAGGAAATAAATCAGTTCTTCAGGAGCAGTTCCTACACTTAACACCATCTTGCAACCAAAAGTGTTCTTGGCGTGGGATCTGTCTGGGATTCATCAAACAAGGTACTCTTGGGCTCTGAGTGACTGAAATTCAAACAGAAGAACATTCCTTTATTGATGAGGTGTTTGTTAGTGGGGGTGGTTTCTTATTACACTCAGGTTGGCTTCCTCTACTCTAATACAGACCACGAAAGCAGGAATTTTCTCATTCTTCCTCATAACCCCTAGAATATTACCGAATGTGGCATGATGGCTTTTGGAATGAATGAGTGAGCAGGTCAGTGCTGGGCAGGCCAATATACACTGTGATGTCACCAGGGTTACACAGAAATCGCCTCTATCCACTGATACATCTCACTGGCCCCTCATGCCAACTTTTAAGAAGATCCTTCTCTCCAGGAACAGGCACAGGGCAGCCCAAATCCTCACAGTTGCTTTCACAGGTGCGCCTGAGTTTTTGTGTACTGGGAACCAGATAGAAGATATGGCTGATGGTAGGCAAGGTTATGGAAGGGCACTGAGTAGTGAGGTTTGAGCTGGTCATGAAAGAGTGTGCAGTGAGAAACTAGGAGAATTCCAGTAACACAGAATGGCAGTGTAGTAGACATGGGAGATTTCACAGAATCTAGCTTCATATAGCGTTCAAAAACCTGGCTCTAGGATGCCCCTACAGCTAACACCAACAGTATTTAGGCCAATGACAAACATCCAAAAAACATTTTAACAAGAACTGAAGGGCAACCGTATGTAAAGAGAGGAATGTTGCTGGGGGCTGGGGCGGGCGTCCCTCTAGCCCTCTTGCAGCTGGCTGTTTGCCAGGAAAAACACAACTGAAGAGAAATGCAAGAATCCAGAGAGAGTCAAAACTAAACTGCAAAGATACCATGTGTTATACCTCCTGTCCCAAACTAGTGATCCTGCGTTGGGCACGAGGATGATGGTGAGTGGGGATTTTATGTTCTGGATGGTGGCTCATGGGAGCAGTCACATTCAGCCATTTCGTGAAAAGGCATGGTCTTCGCCAGCCACTGGGAAGCCAGTGTCAGGTTTCAGAGCAACTGTGGGAGTTAACACAGCAAAGGCGCTGATGTTTCCCTGAAGAAAGCAAGCCAGCAAAACAGAAGAGTTATTTCTCTGACTTCTGGACAGCTAGGGTGAGCAACTGTCTCCCTGGAAAGAATTCCCGCTCCTCCTTTACAATGGGGGAGAAGGCTCTTCCATGGTGTGGGGACCGGTGACTTGGGGAGGGAATATATATGATATATTCCAGGAGGAGGAGAAAGGAAAATCCAGAGCATCATAAAGAATGGTGTAGGCTTGACATGCACAAGTCCAGGCATGGAGGAAGGAGAGCAGGGTTGACAGCAAGAGAATTGTTGCCACCAGCCACAGGGCAGAGGGCAGGATTGTGGGTCAGCCAATTGAGTTCATGGGATTTGCAGTCAGATCTGTGAAGCCTTAGCAACAGCCACACAGTTGGAGGCTGGGATTTTTGACTGAGGGGTTTGGTGTTTCCAAAACATCCCCTCACTGCCTGCTACATTATCCACTTAGAAACACGCCATGTTAAGTGTTCATCAGTGATACTCTGCTTAGAATCTAAAGATACAAACAGGTAAGACAGTCCTTTCCTGGTACAGCTCAGGCAAAGGGGAGTCTCAGCAACACAAATAACTACCAAGAAACAGACCCAAGAAAGGATGCTCATCTCAACTCACAAAGAGGTCATGGTCTTGAAAGACACTGTACCATGAGAACTGAAAAGAGATAGAAACTCACAGATCTAGCTTTCTGGGTCAAGGAAAGTATTTTCCATAACTAGTTTTTTGGTTTTGGTTTTGGTTTTTTGAGACATGGTTTCTCTGTGTAGCCCTAACTGTCCTGGAACTCACTCTGTAGACTAGACTGGCCTCAAACTCAGAGATCTGCCTGGCTCTGCCTCCTGAGTGCTTCGATTAAAGATGTGCACCACCACCACCCAGCTTCATAGTTATTTTTAAAGGACCAAATACCAAGACTCAATGGCCAAAGATGTATATAGTTGAGAAGGAATTTGTAATTCATCTGAGGTAGATGAATGACTTATATAGCTTCAAAGCTAGAGAATGTTTAACACTGATGCAGCTCTAGGAACTGAATAATTCTCAAATACTCTTTTATCTTGAAAGTTCTTCTTTAAAAGCCCCCAGTTGATACTGCTTATAATTAGAAATAGTCTATGCCAAAGGAAAACTCAGGAATCTTAACAGGAACAAACTCTTCCCTGAGTGAATCCACCTCTAACCCACCCACTCGATGGACTGGAAGGGAGCAGGAAGAGGTTGCAGAATGAATGTTAAAACAGTACCACCAGCATGGAATGATTCACCCAGTGTGTTTATCTTAGGGTGGCTAAATTAGGTAGAACATTCGGGTATTGTTCCATTTCTTTATTCCAACAGCATTCTTTCTCTTTTTGAGATCAATAACAACAAAACAACACTAGTCTTTGTCATTGAAAAGGTTCCAATAGGGACCAGAATTCATTCCAGGGCTCTGTTCTCTTGAAATTGGGGGGGGGGGAGGTTGATATTTACATCTGTAACATAAAATGTGGGTATCAAAATAAAGAACATGCCATGGAAGGAAGCTTTTTTTTTTATCATGAATTTATCAAGGCTCATCTTACAGCATGTACTCTGAAAGTCTCAATTAAAAATA
Source organism: Peromyscus nudipes (assembly GCA_902168325.1). Lineage (NCBI taxonomy): Eukaryota > Metazoa > Chordata > Mammalia > Rodentia > Cricetidae > Peromyscus > Peromyscus nudipes. Next base: position 35,578 of record CABHPH010112687.1, read on the forward strand.
TGTTGGATCATCAGTCATTTGAGTCTGGAAACATTTAAATAATTAAGCTGCAAACCCAGGCCACTCTAGTGAGTGCTCATGACTGTGGAGATGTCCCAGGTTTGTTCCCCTCTGTGGACTTGAAAGAGTATCTCAGAGCCAAGCAAATGTGGCCCACGGGCCTGCATTTTAGCTCCATGCCTGGACAGAAGTTACCTTAGCATTCCAGCCAGGCCTCTGTAGCCTGCCGCTCACATTTTCCCTCTACCTAGTCAGCCTACTGTGTCATTTGACATACTTACCTTAGTTCATACATATTTTAGTGACCATCATCTAATTGCACTTCTTAATAAAAACTCTTGTTCCTTGTCCACCTAAATTTCGCCTGAAGTGCGTCACACCTGGGGAAGGTTTCTAAATCTGTTCTTACTATAAAGAGTCTAAAATTGTCTTGCTTCGAAAACCTGATTTTGAAAAAAAAAATGCAACGGAAAAAAAGATTGACTTTAGGGAAGCGGTGTTATTCATAAAAATCATTATTTAACCACCTTCACTTCAGAACGTCTGCCTTCGACTGATGTGTTTACACGAAGAAGCTTCGCTAAAACAAACTGATTAGATGGAGGGGAGTCCAATGATGTCAAGCATCCCCACAGGCCTGACTCACTCTACTGCGCCACTCCAGCAGCCAGCAATTCTGACCTGGTTAATGAGTATGAAACGAGGCCAAGTGCTCTGTAGACGCTTAGGCCCAGGTTCTGTGCACATGAACACAGCTGACTGCTGGCTCCAGACCAGTGGATGGCAAGCTCCGCAGGACGCCCAAGTGCCAGCCAGGGTAGTCTAGGCAAGGCCAGCAGTGAAGCAGAGCCCAGGCTTACTCCTTGGACTGTAACCAAATCTAGGGCTTCTCCAACTCTACCTCTCTGTGGGCAGTGGTGGCACCAGTTTTCACTCAGGAGAGAACCAGTCTATGCCAGGCCCCTGTGCACCGTTCCATTTTCACTAGCATGGTCTCATTGGTTGAAACACAAGGAGTTCAAATTGCATGCTGTTTTTGGTGGGCAGCTGGCAGAAACACAACCATGTTTCACAAATTAATCCCATCAGCATTCATTGAGTGTCAATAGAGGCTAGGAATAGAACCGAGGAGAGGCGGTCAGGAGTCAGCCATGAACGTCATCACAGTCAGGAAGACAACACGGATGCAATGTCAATGATTCTGATCAATAATGATGTAGCTGGCAAAACAGACAAGTACAGTGTTCTTTGGCAACACTACAGCTATGTTAGTATCTCTGGTGGCAGAGATGGTGCAGGGGAAACGTCTGAACAGGAAATGCTATCCAATATAAGAACATAGAGAGACAGATATTGTTATAATAGAACTTGTACATCTCCTTTGCGCTGGTGTTTTTTGAGGCAGAGTCTCACGTAGCCTAGGCTGGCTTCAAACTCTACATAGCTGAGGATAACCTTGAACTCCTAATTTTCTTGCCTCCATGTCATACATGCTAGGACTATAGACCTATACTAGCACACTAGGTTTTATGTGGTGCTAGGGATTGAATCTAGAGCTGCATGTGTGCTAAGCACTCTACCAGCTGGACTACAGCTCTAGACCTACATTTGCTTTTTTACAAGTCTGCTAGGATATATATTGGGAATGAAACCTATGAAAGTGCTCAACCACTAATTTACGGCCAGTTACTATCAGTGCTGAGTCGAGAGTCAGTCCCTTTACTTACTTGAGGCAGAAATGAAGAAGCGTCAATACTCTCTAAGACACGTAGATACTGTTTGTCAATCAACCCATCCTTGCAAGTTCAACCTGGCTGCCTTTTCTTTCTGAAAGTTAGACATCTTTTCCCTCCCAAAGATCCTGTTTTGCTGGCAATTTAAATACCACAAAGTGCAACTGTGTGGTTATTTCACCTACTGGGTTTCCTGAGAGAAAAGGACCATCAAGGACTTTCCCAGCATCTCATACCTCTGTCATGTAGCAGATGATCAATGAACATATCCATCCACTGAACATGTACATATATACATATATGAGAGACACAATTCCTCTTCCCAAATAGATAAACCTCATGAGTTGGGGTTCTTACCAACAGCTTTCTTGTATGATATAGACAATAAATTAGAAAAGGTGAGTTGAAAACTCTTGAAAATGGCAGACAGGCTTCAGAGACAACTTGGATAGAAAGAAGAAGGGCTGTTTCAAAGATATCACAAACCAGTGCTAAGAAGGAAGGTGAGTGGCCACTTCTAGGACTCAACCTGTTGAGGGCTGATCTATATAATCAGTGTCCTCTGGAGCAAGATGACTGATATAACCAATAGTCAGATCTGCATAACGATGTTGGGTGTAAACGTCTCAGTGAATGTGAGTTTCCTGTCTTTACTTAAGTTTCTCTTTCTCTAGGGCTGTGTCAGGGTCTAGAGATTTGCTAAGTAATAAGAAATACAGGTGATCACACCCCAAGTGTCATCCTAGCCTGGCAATGGTTTGAGGCAAGTGGGTAGAACAAACTTCATATCCTTTACGTGGAAATAAGTCCAAGTTATAATCAAGCTAGCAAACTGTTCATCTCCACAGAGTCTACCTTGCAGTCTTAAAATATGCCTCCATTTCTGCCTCCATTTCAGCTTGGGACGTGGCAGTACTTGCCAGCAAAATCAGTATTGTTGTTCTTGCCTGCAGAAGTGAATGTGGAAGATGCAGGTAACTGGGCTGAAGGAAGTGTCACAGGCACAAGCATAAGAGGTGAAAAATCTGCTAGTAGTTCAAAACACCGTCTCAGGCACATGGATAAGAGTAAGAAATATCATCCTCTGTATACACATGGATGCGGCCTGCTGTCGATAGGCTATGAATGTTGAAAGTGTTTTTTTTAGTAGTGGGCCTGCACTTATTCTACTTTGCATGCGATCTCAAGCAGTGCACCTAACGACAGGCAGTCAGCACTTGTCAGGATTGCCATGGCGTGTGGGGACAGACAGGAGCCGGCACATCATCAGAGACTCTGCTAGCAACCTGACATTTTTCAAAACCACAGTAACTTCAGCTAATAGGACATAAGGCCTGTTCTTTCTTAAATGTCCATGTGTTTAAGACAGTTTGTTCCTGAAGGTAGACAGATGACAGATGAATGGATGCAGGAATGACTAGATAAACGGGTAGATGATAGAGAGATGATATGTGATAGATGGATAAATAGGTAGGCAGACATATGATAGATTGATGGACTAATGGACTAATAGATGATAGATGGATAGTAGCTAGATATTGAACTCAGAATGATATTTAAGCTTAAAAAGCTCACTGAATGGTGCTTGCCTTCATTACTTGCTCTCTTATTTTACACCGGCACCCACTTACACTCGAAAATGCCTATGTACCACACAATCCAGGATGCTGTAATTAGCTTTCTAACGCTGATTTTATATTAAGGCATGTAAATAACATGGGGGAGGTGAAATGCTAGGCTCCTTTCCATTAGTATCTTAAAATAACAGTCTTAAGCAGTCTCAGGCTGACAGACATTTGCTCCAAAAGCACATTGAAGTCAGAGACGGGCATTCTCTATTGAACAATGCAGCCAGGGGCTCATTAGGGCTTGTGGGAAGCACTGGGATGCTTTTATGAATGTAGGACCTTCAGCTTTGGTGGTGAGCTCCTCAAAGACATCTGTAGCACATGAAAAGTTTTAATGAGTGCAAGACCAATGCAGGAACAGGAGCGAAGTAAAAACTACGCCTCCATAAAAGGACCTGTGGGTTTTAATGAATGCAAGGCCACTCAAACTTTCAGTCCTCGAGTAAATCAAATCTACTTTCACATAAATGTCTTTTGTTTAATCACCTCACACCGGTACTGGGTCTGAAAGCCCTGCCACCACGAATTTTAATTGGTGAGCATAGAGGTTTAATGACTGCAATATTCTGTAATAAACTCAACCTCGGCTTGAACACCACATTTTAAAATACACTGTTGGGTTAGCTTGCATTTTGTTTAGAGATTTTCCATCTACTTTGCAATCAAAAATGGTTTGCTGTTGTGGCTTTCTCAGACTGTCCTTGCCCGATTTTAGAATGAACTGAAATGTGTTTTGTTATTTTCGGTAACGTGAGGTATTTGTCAAAGATGAGCGTTTGGGCCAGAACTACGTCCCCAACCTCCAATTCATATCTTTAAATTCCTTGGATGTGACTGTATTTGTAGATAAGTCCCTTAAAGAGATGATCAAATTAAATGATACCATTAGAGTGAGCTCCAATTCAGTCTGACTGATGTACTTATGATTGTATTTGTAGTCAAAAGAGACGCTAGGGATGAACACGTGAAGGAAATACCACAGGTGGGTACTGCCATCTACCAACCAGGGAAAGAGATCTTAGAAGAAAATGCTCCCGTCAACACGGTTATCACAAACCACCTAACTTCAGGTCTGTGAGAAAATAAATCTCTGCTATGTAAGCCACGTAGTCTATGGTTTATACTATGGTAGTGTCAGCAAACCACCATAGTTAAAACTGTGTTCCTTAAATGCGGAGGTAAATTTATTAGTAACAATTTCTAACTGCTGAGACATTTTGGTCCTGGATTCAGATTCGTTATAGTTAAGGTTTCACAAGTTTTAAAAAATTTCTTCTCACATCAGTTTAAGCAAGTTAGAATTATTTTTTTCCCTTTGAAACACATATTTTTTTCCTGCTTTGAAGGATACATCAATTTGTTTATAACATCCTCTTACCTTTTTAAGTCAGTTTTTGAGAACTTCATACTCGAGTACTGTATCTACATTTCTAGCCTCCTTCTCCCCTACTTCACCTCCTTCCTCACCCAACTACTCACTCCCAAATTCATAATCTCTGATTGTTACACAAGATTCTCTCTCTCTCTCTCTCTCTCTCTCTCTCTCTCTCTCTCTCTCTCTCTCACACACACACACACACACACACACACACAGGTACTGAGTCTATTTATGTGTTGTTTGATTGTACATATTTAGGGCCGATCACTTGAGGTTGGATAACCTATCAGGGGCTCATCCCTGAAGAAAACGGATTCTCTTTTGTAGCCAGTGGCTGCTGCCTGTAGCTCTTCATCTATGGAGGAGCTTGTGAACTTTCCCCCAGGTCAACTGGTGCCGTCATTATGCAGGTTGGTCTTCTTTAGGCAGTCATATTGATGGGATAGCATGAGTACAGCTTCCTGGTCATGTCTAAAGCAGGTGTCCCCTGGTCCTACAATCTGTCTACTCCTCTTCCAAGATTTTCCCTGAGCCTAAGGTGTTGGGGATCTGTTGTAGCTGTAGATGTATTGTTTGGGGCTGGGCATCACATTTGCTGAGCCAGTCATCATTGTGGTTTGTATGGTTTAAAGGTGGGCAGGACTATCAATTGTTTTTCTCTCTTGGGAGCTTGCATAGTACCTTCCAATACTATGAGAGCTGGTCCTCCGGGAATAGGGTTCCAGGACAATTCCAGCTCAGTTCCTTCAAGTTCTGTGTCAGAAATGTGCGGTATCTTCAGCAATACAGTTTTATCCTCAAGTTTCTGGTGTCATCCAAAGGCAATGGTAGTAGTCTACATTTGGAAGTCTCTTGGAATCCCCTGGCCAACAGCCTGAAGTGGGGGGGGGTCCATACCTAGAATCAGGCTTTGTTACTTAGTCTGTGGCTCTTGGGGGAGCATTATTACCTTGTGTGGCATAACTCTATTTAAATTATATATGTGTATATTATATATATATACACATGTGCATATGTGTGTATACATATGTATATGTATATATCTAGTAAGCTTATAAAATGTTTCCTATGGCCTTTTAAAATATCCTTAGTGTTATTTATCTCTCTTTCTTCCCCTTCTATTGATCCCTCAACTTTGATGAGATTTCCCTATCTTGATACAAAAAACAAAACAACAACAAAAACCTTGGAATAAATGGTTCCATTTTCTAAAAAGAAAGTATCCTAAAATACGTGAAAACAACTGAGTCACTAGGTTGATGAGGTCTACTGCTTCCAGGTTATAACTTTCAGCATGGGTAGATACATTTATTTCTATGAACAATATTACTAAGTATCAATATATAGCTAGGAATATCTTTCCAAATTTGTCAGTTCCCAAATCCTTCTAGATTGGGATCCTGTAACTCTATCCACGTACAGGATCAATTATCTTAAGCACAAAAAATCTTCACAAGATGGTTCTCTGCCAGTAACATTTAGAATCTGTGCTGGGTGCAGGACTAATTTTTCCTTTCAATAACACTTCAGGGTCTCCTTGGGGTTAGAGGAAAGGCTATGTGGGGATGCAGTTCAGGGATAGAGGGCTTGCCTCACATGCATGAGGCTCTGGGTTTCCATCACAGCACCAAAAACAAATGCACAGTACTAACAAAACTCTCCTTCTCTTCCAGTACCTCATTAGTTCATTGAAAAAGTCCATTAAAAAATATCAGCGTGGGTTTTGTTCCAACTAACTCCCTATGTAATCTTTTAATCTAGTCTTCCTTGAGAAGGTACAATTGTTGCTTTATAAATTACTACCATAAACACTTGGATAGTGTGGAGAGATTAATTAAAGGTAACATCAGTTTGCATTATTAATATAAACTTGGGACAATTTTGACAAACATCTCCTTTTGATTCTATGGACAGAAACAAGTTGTGGACTGATCTGTGTGATCTAACATAGTCTATAAATGCGTTTAAGATGTCAGTATCATATTTCACTGCTCCAAATGAAAGCATGATGGTTTCTTAGAGAAACAAAATGAAGTCTCAAACGATATAGAACAGGACTGAGCTTGTTACAACTCATTTGCACTCTCTCTCCCTCTCTCTCTCTCTCTCTCTCTCTCTCTCTCTCTCTCTCTCTCTC
>CABHPH010112688.1:0-45651 GCA_902168325.1 Peromyscus nudipes
TAGTTGTAATGTTAATATTACCTAAATTCTAGCAAATGAGGTTATTAGGATTTTTACTGTTTCAAAGTTTTCTGCTGGACTGGAATTTTGAGTTTCTGAAAGTTCACATTTCCAGTCTGGAAATTCAAAAGAGTATTTCACAGATTCCTTAGAATTATTTATTAATGTGATATTCTACTTACCTGCCCTTGAAATTTTTCTATTTTTCTTTGGGGGGGGGGGCGTGGTAAATAGAATTTTTTTCTTTTTTGTCGATTACATTCATATACGAATTTTAATGTAATCAGTTACCCTTTATTATTACCCTTCCTTCTCCTTCCTCTCTTGCTCACTCTCTCCTTCATAGCTAGGCCCCTTCCAACTCCCCTGAACATCCTACTTTTCTGATACTCATTTTGTTGACTCATTATCACATTTTTATGGTGGCATTTATCATAATGGTCCATATGGCTGCACTTCTAGAGGTCATGGTTGATAGACCTGCAACCATTGACTGTGTGGTCTGTCAAGGCTATGGTAATGTACTTACTGCCCTAGATATGTGTGAAGACCCCTCTGTTTTAGAAATGAAGTGCTGTCTGCTGGTCTAACTCCCAGAGTAACATGGCATTCCACCATTCTTTCTTAACTCTCAGTGGCTGATAGATGCTTGATAGCTTTCTCAGATATGTTGCTCACTCTGTTAACTTTAGGTTTAAATCACTGATGTTTGGATTTGTTTTTAGCAGTAGGTGCTTCAGATAATGGTATATCTATAAATCCAGTGTGGGAAACCTATGAAAAGGAAGCTTTGACTAAATTAGCAATGTGACCCCCGGGACAGGAATTATTTCCACTACTCGTTTCTTTCTCTCCCATCCTCACAGCACTTTCTAAGGTATTTTCAAGAAACAACTTTTGAATTACCTCTGCCATAGTAGTAGTTAAGGAAGATTTTGATTTTATATGTGTCAAATTTTACCGTCAAATGGTTTCAAGTATCTCAGTGGACATATTAGAAGCGTAAGTTTTGTACTTATGTGGCAGGGGAGTTACCATGATCACGAAGGTGATTCTCCCATGGTAGGGCTGATCCATGGCACTCTTATCATAGCACTCATAGTACAGTACATCTGTCCTGACCCTGTGATTTCCTAAATGCAAAGAGCTCTGCTGCACACTTTTATTGGAGATTGCATCTGCACTCTCCCCCCAGGGAAAGAAGTACTAGACCAGTGAGGTAGCTTGCAAGTAAGGGAGGGCATTTGCTGCCAAACCTGGCAACCTGATTGTGATCCTTGGGACCCATATGGTGAAAAGAGAGAGCCGATTTCCACACTTTACTAACTTTCTTATTGGAAAAAAAGTATTTAGTTGTGGTCTTTATCATACTTTCCTATATAACTCAATGATGTCAGTTCACTTCCTAGGTCCAAACACTAATTTTGTCAAGGAGTCATTTAAAAGGTTATGTTTTTCCCCAGTTCCTAGTTTTATATAACCTTTCTATCCTTTTTATTACTTTCTTTGCTTCAGATCATCCCAATAGTGTCATTGTTTAATTGACCACATTGTGTATTTTTTTCTAGTCTTAATGAAAGCATGTTAGTGTCCTATTCATTTGCACAGAATACTCATGACAATTAAATTGCAGTCAGTTTTCACAAACTTTGTTTTATAGTGTTAAAAAAAGTAGCGAAATCAAAACCACATAAGGACATAGAGCCAGGCTTGCTGGCATATATGCTTCTAATCTCAGGGTTTAGGTAAGGCTGGAGGATCATGAGTTCAAAAGTTCATGTGGCTTGGGCTATGTAGTAAGACTCTATTTAGAGAAGAAACAGAAGGAAGGATAGGCTGGCCCATTTCTAAACAGTTTAGACTAGAGTAAAACAATTGGAGAAAGATAAATATAAGGGTAATGGTCACCGCTTTATTGGCAGCATGGAACTGGGAGAGCAGGGCCTACAAATGAGGTGGACTAAAGTCTCGTGCAGTAGCCAACTTTATTTAGAGCACCAGGCAACTTATACTCTGAGGGTTAAGTGAAAGGGACCATTGTTTGCTCAGGACACCCCAAGACCAAGTTCTCAGCACAAAGGATATTTATTTCCCCCAGAGGGATAAAGGGCAGGGAATAAGAGAGAAAAACAGGAGATAGAGGACAAAGGAGAGGGGGTGGGGGGGGGGCGACAAAGGACTGCCTCTAGGTAGAAAGGAGACAGACATAGCCCATAGGAAAATAAAGGTACAAGGGCAAACCTTGTGTTAGGATGAGTGTTTTAATTTTAACTGGGCATGTTAATTAGGAGAGCCAAAGGGGGCTTTTGATTGCTGGACTTCAATACTTTGATAGCTGGACCTTGGCAGTCAGCCTCAGGAGGAGGAAGTGGCCAAATAAGGGAATAGATCTTGGTGGCTAGCTTTAGGGATGTAATCTAATGGTTTTTAGCAAGGCCGAGGGAATGGGGGAGAAGGGCAAGGCCTATCAGAGCCATGTTTGCCATTCTCTGGCTGACTCCAGTTCCTTCATTAAGAAAATCACATACAGCCGGGTGTTGGTGGTGCACGCCTTTAATCCCAGCACTCGGGAGGCAGAGGCAGGTGGATCTCTGTGAGTTCGAGGCCAGCCTGGTCTACAAAGTGAGCTCCAGGAAAGGCCCTGTCTTGAAAAACAAAAAAAAAAAAAAAAAAAAAAAATCACATTCATAAGGATAAGCCACATGTGGAAAAACCATGTTTTTCCAGAGAGGCACATGCATAACAGCTGAAGTAACTCACTCCTGTCCACTACTCCTGGAGGGCATGAAAACACATTCCAAGAGGAGTTCTGTGTCTGAAGAAGCTCAGGTCACGAGGCTTGTTGTCTTGCAGTCCTCTCACCAGCACTCAGAATTCCCATGTGACTCCGTTCCTGGGCTGTGTTCCCACGGGCAGACCTAACTATGTCGTGCTCCTGAGGACAGGGTTAAGTACAATTTTGTGTTTAACCATTAAAAGACAGGGGCAACAATCTCCAGTAAATTGAAAACCATGGTAAAACTATAATTTGTAGACGAATTGCTAAACGGTCTTATTAAACAAAAAACTCTGAGCCAGATATAGGGGTGAAAACCTGAGAGATCAGGGAAATAGGGAAAGCCACAGCTAACCTCACCTCACCAACTCAGAAGCTTCCAAATGTGAGCTACTTCCTGTCTACCCACACCTATATGCCTTTCTGTTCTGTTCTCTCATTCACTCTCTCAGCCCAGCTACATCACTTCCTCTTCCTGCCCAGCTCTTGTCACTTCCTATCTGTCTGTACAGACCTGTAGACCTTTATGGTTGGTACTGGGATTAAAGACATGTGTCACCATGCCTAGTTCTGTTCTCCAGTGTGGCCTTGAACTCACAGAGATCCTGACAGATTCCTGCCTGCCAAGTGATAGGATTAAAAGCGGGTGTTACCATTGCCTGGCATCTGTTTAATATAATGACTGGCTTTTTCCTCTGATCTCTAGACAAGCTTTATTTATTAGAGCACAAATAAAATATCACCACAATAATTGAGCAGTTATTTGATAATGGTTTGCAGGGCATGGTATTGTGTTTTGTTAGGCTTAAAAATAAATCCTGTGCCTGTCTTTCCTGAAGTTCTAATCTAGATAGAGATGGCATGGTTTTGTGTGAAAAATCTTTTCCTAGGGAGACACAACACACATCTATTCACCCCAGGTAGGGATCCCATGACAGATCAAAATATGGATACCACCAAAGTATAACTTGGTGAATTAATGAATTTTATTGGGATTACTTATAGGAGCAGAAATGATTCAAAGATAGCTGCATCACCAAGCCCCACCCCAGTGTGAGTGACAGCTCACAAAAGCTGGGAAACCTGGAGCATACTGCCCAGCCTGCAGGCAGCTCAGGAGGTTGGAGAGTGTCCTTTCCAAGTAACTGGTCTAAACCTCTTCCAGGAAACTTAGCTGGTTTCTGCTTCTTCCAGGCAGCTGGTCTGGTCTTGGAGTCTTTGCAGCTTTCTACTTTGACAGTTTTTACAGTTCAGCTTCCTTTCATCTGAGAGGAACACTCAGCTTTTATTGTTTGCTCTATCAGGGAGGGGCCTAGTGAATCTGGTCGGTTTCTGAGACTTCCTAAAGCTATTTTGAGTTGTTTACCTTCCTGCTTAAGGAGCTTCCTGTAGGATGAACTGTTTCAATCCTCTAGGAAACTTACACAACACATGGGTACAGTTGATTATAATATAACATAAAAGGAAAGGAGATATTACTTCCAGCTGAAGAATTTTAGAGGACATTGTGTGGGCACAATAACTAAGTCATTATAGAATAGCCCTGTGAATTCTTTAATAGAATATGTAGAAATTGCTTTTAGGACACAGATGAAAATGCCTACTTGCCAATATGAATCAGCACAGTTAACGTTTGAGTTGGGTCGTAAAGGTCTGTTAGGGATGTACTTAATACACTGTGCATAGTTTCTGGAAAGAACATACTTACAATGTATGCCTGTAGAGGTGTGTCTGTGTACCTGATGGTGCTACAACATACCTTGAGGTTGAAATTTAGATATGGAAGTGGCAATAATCAGTTATGTCAGAACCAGATTATAAAGGACATTTCCTACATTATGAAGGATAGAGGAGTAGGTTTGGGCTTTTGAGGGGGTGAGGGTGGACATGGCTTTGTGTTAGGCCAGATCATCCTTTATACTGCAGGCTGGCCTAGAACCTTATAATCTTCCGTCTCCGTTTCCCCAGTGTTGAAATAACAGAGACCTGAGCTGTTGCTACACCCAGCAGAGGTGGTTTTCTGGTTTGGTTTCCTTTTGGTTTTGTGGTAATGTTATTTTTGAGTTTTAAGACAGGGTTTCTCTGTGTATTGTACTGTGCCCAGAACTACCACGGAAGGTGTTTATTATTATTTATTTTAAGGTGTGTGTACACAAAAGCATCACGGGTGCCCAAGGAAGCCAGGAGAGGGCATCGGACCCCCCTAGAACTGGAGTTATGGATGGTTGTGAGCTGCCATGTACATGCAGTGAGCTGAATCCAGAGCCTTCTGTGTAGTAAGGGCTTTATCTGCTGAGCCGTCTCAGCTCTCCCACCTCCGTTTAAATTTCACATTAGGAGTTTTAACTGTTTCTAAGAAATGTAAAACTGGGAAATGTTATGGTATTGTAGTACTGTAACATGCAGGCCAATGAGTGAGAGCTTGGAAATAAGTATTTTATATGTAGTTAGTTGTTTTTGCTTTTTAAATGATAAATCAGTTTCAGGAGAGCTGGATATCTACATGCAAAGGGATGAATTTGGACATTTACCTTACATCATATGCAAAAAACTTAACTCAAAATGGATCCAAGATATAACTGTAAGAGGCTAAATAATTAGAACATATTAGAAGAAATATTTATAATATTGAGTTTTTGCAGTGATTTCAGTAATACCAAAATTGTATCCACTCATCGGCAGCAATTTTAAAAGACTCCTAAGTTAACTTAGTTAAAATGAACAACTCATCCCTCTCCTAGGACATTAACAAGAAACCCACCAAATGGTAGAGAATATTTTGTGAGTCATTCGTGTTCGCTCAGTTGATAGAGTGCTTGCTAGGCCTACATGGAGCTCTGGGGTCAGTCCCTCCATTGCATAAAATGCAAGCAGCGGCACAGACACGTAATCAGAGCATTCAGGAGGTAAGGGCAGGAGAATCAAGACATTCAGGGTCATCCTTAGGTCAAGGTCATTGTAGACTCTGAGTCCTGTTTCAAAGCAAAATGATATATCATATATCTAATAAGTGATTTATGTACAGAATATATGGAGACCTGCATTTCAACGACAGAAGGATAATTCAGTGGGTGAAGCGGGCAGGAGAGATGAGATGGCTCAGCAGTTAAAAACACTTGTTCTTACAGAGGACCTGGGTTCAGTTTCCAGGGCCCACATGGTGGTTCACTATCATCTATGTATAGTTCTAGGTGACCTGACACCCTCCTCTGGCCTCAGCAAGGCACTAAGCACACACAGATATGTGTATATATGTGCATGCAAACCCTCATACACATAAAAATAAATAATAGGTGAAGGGCCTAAATAGACATTCAAAAAAGATGTACCAGTAGCCCACAGCATGCTAATCATCAGGTAAATGCAAATCTAAACCTTAGTCATGCCATTAGCTACTGGCAAAAACAAAAAAACAGAAAATAAAAGTGTTAACTTTCACAGTCTTTTACTTGTCCACTGGTGGTGGAAATGTAAATGAGGCAACAGCTTTGCAGACCGTATGGGTGGTCTCAGGAAAAAAGGTTTCTTAGCAATGTACTTAAGGTATATATATCTGAAAGAATTGAAAGCAGGGTGTCAAAGAGATGTGAACATCTGCAGGCTGAGCAGCCATGGAGAGCAGTCTGGTGAGCAGCAATCCTCCACGGTCTCTGCTTCAGTTCCTTCAGGCTCCTGCCCTGGCTTCCCCTAGATCAGTGGTTCTCAACTGGTGGGTCAAGACCCCTAACCCACTGGAAAACACAGATTTACATTGCAATTCATAACAGTAGCAAAATTACAGTTATGAAGTAGCAATGAAATAATGGTATGGTTGGGGTCACCAAACATGCGGAACCGGATTGTTAATGGGTTGCAGCATCAGGAAGGTTGAGAGCCACTGCTCTGGATGATGGACTCTTACCTGGAGTATAAGCGGAGATAAACAAACCGTGTCCTCCCCAGGTTGTTTCTGGCTGGTGTTTCAGCACAGTAACAGAAAGCGCCTTAGGAAGGGAGTACTACTCCATGAGCTGACGTTCTGGACTAAGATGGAGAACACTAGCGCAGCGCAGGCGTTCATCTTTCTCTGCTGTGTAGGATTGATTATACTCCCGCAGGTCCTGAGCCAGAACGAACCCTTTGTTCCTGAAGTTGCTTTTGTGAGGTATTGTTAGAGCCAATGAGGAAAGTAACAATGACTGACTGATCATCTGGTTTTAGGTCTTTGTTTTGTATAGCCAGAGCAGTAGCTGGGGCGATCCTGCCTTTATGGTCTGTCTAACTTTCAAAGAGTCTGTCTCCAAAGACCATGGAACAGCGGCCCTCAACCTTCCTAATGCTGTGACCCCTTAATACAGTTCCGCATGTTGTAGTGATGACCCCAACCATAGAGTTGTTTCGTTGCTACTTCATAACTGTAATTTTGCTACTGTTAGGAATTGTAGTGTAAATATCTGATATGTGATCCCCCCCATGGGTCATGACCCACGGGCTGAGAGCCACTGCTCTAGAGTGTTTTCACCATTTTATGTATTTATGTATTTATTTTTATTTCAAGTGTTTGAGTGTTTCTCCTGCATATGTCTATGCCTGAAGAAGTCAGAAGAGGGCATCAGATTCCCTGGAACTGAAGTTACAGATGGTTGTGAGCCACCATGTGGGTGCTGGGAACTGAACTGGGGTACTCTGGAAGAGCAGCTGCTGAGCTGTTTCTCTAGTGTGTTTTCACCTTAATACCTCACAACTGGGATTAAATTTCTACAATATAGGTGGGAACATTCAAACTATAGCAGTGAAGTTCCGGAATAGTCAGGTTCATTGAGACAAAGTAAAGTAAAGGCTATCAGCATGAGGACATGGAGGATTAAAGGATTTAAATTTGGGGTGAAAATGTTCTAGAAATGGATAGTAGTGATGGTTGTATAGCATTATAAAGGTGAGGATTGCCTCTGAATTGTTACACTTAAAATAGTTGAACAAAGCTGGGTGGTGCTAGCACATACCTTTAGTCTCAGCACTCAGGAGGCAGAGGTGGGGCATTTCTGTGAGTTTGAGGCCAGCCTGCTCTACAGAGCGAGTTTCAGGACAGCCAAGGTTACACAGAGAAACCCTGTCTCAAAAAAAGAAAAAAAAAGTTTAACTAGTGTACATATATACACCGTGTGTGTGTGTGTGTGTGTGTGTGTGTGTGTGTGTGTGTGTGTGTACACACGCTGAGAAAGGGTTACTAGAGACTTGATGCAGTTTAAGACAGTATTTTTTATATAAATTATTATTTACATTCTTTCTTGTCTTTATACAAGACTCATATTTTCTGGAATAAATGTGAATACTTTATTAGCTGGTCAGTGAAAATGAATGTTGCCTGGGGGGGGAAGAAAACAGTTTGCATTTCACTAAGGTTGCTTCTTAAAAATTTTTTATTCTGTGTGTGTGTGTATGCACTTACATGTGTGCGTAAGTGTGCCCGCATGAGGAGAACTTGCAGGAATTGTTTTTCTCCTTCTGCCCTGTGAGTCCAGGTGATCAAACTCAGATCAGCACCAACCTATTGAGGCATCTTGCTGACAGACCTTGTTATTCATAGTGTGACTGTAGAAATTAGATAGCTTTTACTAATTCCTTCCGTGTCAGCTGTATTTATATGGTATGCGTTTTAATAACATTCACTTTCGTGTGTGTGTTCCCATAAAGCATGTTAGGGCATTTTCTTCTAACAGTTTTATCCTTGTTGAGTAAAAGTTTCCTCTTCTAAGTTTAAGTCTTAGAAAATGTTATAAACTTAATGGTTTAGAACTGTGATGTACCAGATAGTAGCTAATTCATTAAGATTAAGTCAAATTTAAAATTCAGTGACCTGGTTATAATAACTACATTTTGGGCGCTTAGTCGCCGCATGTAGCAGGTTTGTGCAATGTTGTTACATGGTATAGGCAAAGAACAGTTCATCTCTGTAGGAAACTTTGTTGGTATGAATGACTCCAGCAAGTCACTTCAGTTTTCATCTCCATATACACAGATAAGTGCCATGGGAGTACATGGACTACATTAATTAGGATAAAGTACTTAAGAATAGTAGTTATCTCATGACATATACTGTTAATGGAACCCCCATTCTACTTTCTCAGAACTACTGGTAATTTTCAGTTACCAATTTGTGAGATACTAGATTACATCAAATTGGAATTTGCAGTGTTTTTAATTAGCTTTGGAGTTTTTATTAAAAATACTTTGTTTTCTTGTAGCGAGTTGAAGAATTTCTCAGCAAAGATATCAGTTATCTTGTTTCAAATAAAAAGGAAGCAAAATATGCACAAACATTGGGTCGAAATTCTCCTGTACCAAGTCCAGAATCTGCGTATACTGCAGAAACCACCTCACCTCATCCTAGCCATGATGGAAGTTCCTTTAAGTCTCCAGACAGAGTAAGTGTGCTCTACGTGCTTTGAGACTATAGGAAAGGGGATCTCATGGTTTCCTTGTTGGGAGACAAGCTCTCACTGTAGCCCTCTGAGACTAGTTTGGAACTCCCTACATAGCCCAGACTGACCTCAAAATTCTCAGCCCTCCGGCCTGTCTCCCAGGTACTGGGATTATAGATGTTTACCCTCACCCCTGACTCTGGGCTTTCAATAGCAGGCTTATAGCATATAGATGGACTGGTTAGAATAAAGCAAAGCTTTGTGCTTTCTCACTATTGATAACGTTGGCTGTCATTTTGAAAGGTGATAATTTTTCCTTAATAATACAGTGTAGTCAAGTTGTACCCTGACTCCTAAAGTGTACTTGTACTTTAGAGGGTAACTTTTATTTTTAGAATACTTTACAATGAAAGTTAATAGCTAGTCATTCTTTTGAAGAAAAAATAGAAACTTAAAATTTTCAAAGTAGAGAAAAGCAAATTGACCAGTTCCAGCTTACTGCCTGTTTCACACACTCTCAAGTTAGGCATAATTTTACACATCCAGGAGCTTGATGGAAAAATCAAAACAATATTTTGTGATGGGTAGAAAATACGTATGTAATAAGATAAGTTAAAATCCAGGCTAAAAATGTACTGGCAGTACATTCCTGTCCAATCATTGCCGTTAAGTTGGAAGACAAAAGGAAGGACAAACTAATTGATTTAAATACTTAGAGAAGAGAGTGAGAGATAAAACACTTAATGGAGCTAAATTGTTAGGTTGGCATGTAATGAAGTTGCCATTTAAAGCACACCTTACTTATCTGTGATAGCCTTATGAAAAGCAGTTTCAATACAGAGGAAAAGGAAACACGAGTTACACTGGAGGTCACTCGGGAGGAGGAGGCGGTGGGCTTGTGCATGAGTGCTGTTTGGGGAGAAGGTCGTGTACTAGCAACAAGCTCTCAGTTTGTTCATTGCCTTTCAGCAACTTTCCATGCTGTCTTAGTTTAAAAGTGAGATAGTTTATAAAAAATTGTGTGTAAAGTTTATTTTTCTTAAATCTTCAGTTAATACAGAACTAAGCCAGGCCTGTTGTCCCAGCTCCTTGGACTATGAAGCAAGAGGATTGCAGTTTCAAGGCCAGCCTGGGCAACTTAGTGAGACCATATCTAAAGTTAAGGTGTTAGAAGCACTGGAGACATAGCTCAGTTGTAGGATGTACCACCAAATGTACCACCAGAAAGGAAAGACTAAAATCTAAAATGTTAACCTGACAATTGTAGATTTAAAATTGCAGTGGATGCTAGCTATTTTAATCTTTGTTACATTTACTAAAACAGTTGACCCTCTGGGATCTCATTCAGTTTCTTTTTGTTCTTGGTGTGTTTTGTTGTTTTCTCCACTGGGGGGTAAAAAAAAAAAGAGGAAAAGGAATTTTTTTACTAATCTATCTTGCCAAGAGAATAATGAAGTCACTTTTGACCATGTATTTGCTGTGTTCCTATCCATTGGGGCTTGATATAAACAAAACTTATCTACTTTAATGATTTCCTCTTTCTAGCCCTTTCTATGATGAAGTACTATAACTGTTTATGTTTGTTATCTTGGTCTTCGTACAGGTGTGTCTGAGCCGAGGAAAGTTATTAGCTGAGAAAGCTGTCAAGGATCATGTGAGTAGGAACTTGAAGTTCACAGTGTGTGGCTGCAGCTAGAGCTCATTGGGATGGGGCTGGTCTAGCACACATTCGGTCCTAGGCTCCACCCCAGCTCTTCATAAGCCAGGCAGAGCAGCATTAGGGAAGCCAGCCAGGGCAGGAGACCCTGTCATGCAGAGACAGGCAGGGAAAAAACAGGCAGTGCATAGTCTACTTCTTTATTGTCTGATTTTGCTGAGACAGAGTCTCATGTAGTTCAGGCTGGCCTCAGATTTGCTTGACTTCCAAGTGCTGGCATTATAGATATGTACCACCACACCCAGCTATATTTTATTAAAAATTTAACTGTAGGCTGGGTAGATGTCTCAGTGGGTAAAGCCAAGACTACTAACCTTAGTTTGATATCCAGGATCCAAATGGTGGAAGGGAAGAACTGACTCGTGCAGATTGTCCTCTGATCTCTAGGTGTGCACTGTGATATGTGTGCACCCACACACATACACAAAGACATGAACACATGTAGAATAAGTAAATGTAATAAAAAATTATTTGGCTTGGACTGGCCATAAAGTTAGTAAAAAAGCCTGCCATGAAAGCATGAACTAAATCTGGATGCCCAGAATCCACATAAAAAGTAAAAAGCCAGGCAGGCATGGCAGCAGGTGCCTTGAATCCCCAGCCTTGGAGTTTTTTGGTGGTTGGGGTAAGGCAGGTGGGTCCGTGAAGCTAATTGACTAGCTAGCCTAGCTGAATTAGCGTGGGAGACCAGCTCCGACCTGTTGAAGGGTTCTTGTGGGGAGGAGAGAAGAATGAGGAAGTATCAGATAGAAATATAGATGAGATGACAAGAAAGAGAGACACAGGATAGCTTCGGGAGGGCCCTGGGTCAATACCCAGTCACTCTGAGATTTATTCTAATGGGCTTTTTATACACTACCAAGGGGAGAGGCAAAAGACCTCTCCCTTTCAAGATCAACGTACAACATACTGCCAAGTGTAGACCCTTCAAAACACCTGGTAACCACACCCCTGGCCAAATCATCCCATTATGCAGCCCTGCTGAGCAAAGCAAGCTCAGATTGTCTGACCTTGAGTAAGGCCTTACTAGGGAGCTTCTGTCGGCCCCTACAAATTAGTGATTTTCAGGTTCAACAAGTGACCCTGTCTAAAAAATTAAAAGTGGAGAGTGATTGAAAAAAGACACCTGACATTGACCTCAGGCCTCTGCATGCCACACAGACATGTACACACAACACACAGAATTTTTAATTAAAGTGCAGGTATTCTAGAGATATCCTTTAGTTTTTAATGAGAAAAGCTTAAATCAAGGCATCATCTCAAGTCTATCCAAAGCAGAAGCTACTTTTCCTGGAGAAACATCCCCATCTTGTGGCCATCTGAAATATTAGTGTAAAGCCAAAGTTTGCCTTAGACTGTACAGTAATTGTTAAGCCAGGCATAATGGGCATTCCTTTATTCCCAGCACTTGAGAGGTGGATTTCTGAGTCCAGGCAAGCCAGGGCTATAAAGTGAGACATAGGAATCTATTAATTGGGATTGGTTTAAAAATGCCAAAATATAAAACAAGGTCCTCATTACTGTTGTCATTCTTTAGGGACACATAAGCTCTTCAGTGGTTTACCATTTATATAGCTTTTTTAAAATAGTAATTTTTAGACCAACTTAGTTTTTTGTTATTGTTGTTTTACAGGATTTTATTCCTGCTAATAGTATATTATCAAATGCCTTATCATGGGGAGTAAAGATTCTTCATATTGATGGTAAGGATCTTTTGACAATATTTGTTGTCTGTCTCTTAGTTCTTAACTTTACATAGTAAAAGTTTTGATAGTAAGGGTACCTCCAATGGTGAACCGTTAACCTAAGTTTCCTGCCACTTAAGATATCGTTGTTTAACTCCAAAGGTAAAATTGCTAATCTTCAGTCCTTCTTTCAATAAAGACATTAGATACTACATTGAACAGAAGAAGAAAGAGTTATGTACACTCAAGAAATCAAGTACTTCTGTGAGGGATACGGTATGTTGTTTTCTTTATTTTTAAAGCACTGTTCAAAGTGATAGCTTAGTTTTTTTATTTATATATCTATGAGTAATTTCCTAATAAGTCAAAAAATACTTTGTCAGAATATTTTCTGGGTAAGCCTATGTAATGTTTGTGTATCATTTGACTTGAAACTTACATTCATGAAGTGAAAATTATTTCTGGAGTAATGACGTACATTCTTTCATCCTTTTTTATTGCTGTTGTTTGTTAATAGATACTTTGTTTATTCTGCAGAAAGATACTCAGATTAACCTATGTGTAAGAAAATTCAAATAAACATTTCATTTGCTCTAAATGGCAGTGTATCACAGTCTTGTGCCGTGTAGCCAGTTGGTCTGGTGTGAGGCCTTTACTGTCGGTGTTGTGCTGTAGCTGTCCTTGTGTTCTGCCGTCAGTGTTGGCGGCTTCTGCTTTCTCTCTGGAGCCTCTGTACAGAGTCACCCTTTTTCTATCCTTTAGACTGCCTTGATCTCACACTCCGTCTGTCTACTCTTCAGTCTTCATAGTCCATCTTCTCAGTATTTCACAGATGTCCGCTTCTATACTCCTTCCTCATTCTCAACTGAAAAGGTATGAAACGCCTAAGCAGTTTACCAGATCCTTTTGATGCCTTTGAAAGCCAGCTGTGTTGGTTTTCCTGTTGTTGTCCATCCCTTCCTTGAACTCTGTTCATCTCTTCACTTCTTCCTGCTTTCTCTTATTCCTCAGGCCATTCTTCTGTGGTTTGCTTTTCTATCATTCAATCCTTAAATAACTTGGATATAAAGAAAATGAAGTTAATAGAGTAAATAAAAAGTGATGGAGACAAACGTAGTTTGGTAATTTGGGTTATTTTATGTAGTATGATCGGCATCTTAACACTGCACAACTCCAGTAACACTAAGGACTTGTATCTGAGGTTCTGATGGTTTTGATTTTCCTGTTTTGTTTTGTGATCCACCCCCCCTTCCAGTTGGTTATTCATTATTTTTGTGTTGACTGGCACTTCGCTTTGTCGTTTGCATTCTGGTGTTGAGTCCACACAGTAAATTTTGTATCATGAGTGCCATACTTTTCAGTTCTACAATTTCTGTTGGGGTATGTGTGTAAGCTTTCATGAATCAGCTAAGTTTGGAGTACACACAAGATACTGCCAGTGTTGTGCAGATTCCATAGCTATTATAATAGTTAGGCAAAACTGGTTTTGGTTTTGGTTTTGCTTTGCTATTTTTGTTGTTGTTCTTTGTTGTGTTTGTTTTTCTCGAGACAGGGTCTCTCTATGTAGCTCTAGCTGTCCTGGAACTCATTGTGTAGATCAGGCTGGCCTCGAACTCACAGAAATCCACCTGCCTTTACCTCCAGAGTGCTGGGATTAAAGTGTGTGCCACTGTGCCTGGCATTACTGTTGTTTTAACAGATATATCCATCCAGTTTTTATTCAGACTATAAATTCTGTCTTAATTTTGTGATTATGAGGTCATTCTGATTTGTTGCAGTTTTTCAAAGTCTTGCATGCAGCCTTGGGGTTTTCTTACACACATACTGCTCACGGGTTAGTCTGAGATTTGGTCAGTGATTCAAATCTTAGTTCCACTTCCAAAGCCCTTTTTGTCTTGTACTTTGGATCTATTGATAGCATGTGCAAAGTTGAGTTATACCCAGCACATGTGTGGATTTACACAAGCAATTGGGGGTACCCCTTTCCAGCCTGCTCCTTGAATCCTCTGTTCAAAGGTCCCTTTCCCAGCTCCTGTAGTAAGAAATGGGGGATTTCTCATACTGCCTCCACTACTGCCCATACTGCATTTACACCCTTGGACAACTGGAAGAAACAATTCAGAGACTTCTTTGGGCTCCTGGAGCCTCTTTTGTTTTTTCTCTAGTGAGAAAGATGAAGGTAGTGTAATTTTTGAGTCATTTACTCAGACACCTTCATGACTGAAAGTCCAAGTTTAACGCCGTCTTCACAACCTACTTCTTCCTTAAAGTTTCATACACCTGCCCAGTTGCTTACTGAATGCTGTCTAGAGTTAGTTATGAGTGGATTACAAGTATTTGTTTCATATAGGTCTCACCTGTTAACTGTACCTTTGTCTTATTAGTTCATGATGAAGGCTAAAACTTAATCTAGAATGCAAGGGATGAAGATATAGTCAGGACTGTGAGGCCCATGTTCAATACCAGCAACACAATAAAGAATGCAAAATAGGACTGACTTCTATATAGATATCAAGATCTTTAGTTTTTAAGTGCTGTTCAGTTTATTTGATTGAATTGATTTTAAGAAACAAGATTTTCCCCCTTGAACAATAACCATGCACTTTGTACAGTATTTTCCCTATGGATTTTTTTCTCTTGAAGGTATGGAACAGTTGTCTACAGTTATGTATTTTCACTGCATCTTTTTTTTTTTTAAGGGAAAAAAAGCTGGTACTGGAATACAGAAGGCAAGAAGTAAGTATTCTGATACAATGTTTAATTTTCTTTTAGCAGAAAAAATTACATGAAGACTGTAGCTTGGGACTCTTAATTCAGTGGTAGAGTACTTATTCAGATGCATGATGCCCTAGATTAAATGTCCAGGGTGTCCAAATATATATACTTAGAAAGATTTTCTAAGTTAGCAAATAGTGCTTTAAATGACTTATTCAAGGATTTCTTAGTAATTTTTAGAACATGGAACTCTACAGCAGTCTGATGGCACTACCCTACCCCATGTTTTTTGTTTGTTTGTTTGTTTGTTTGTTTAAGCTATTTGTTTTATTATTTTGTGGGAAGGGGTTATGTGCACATTAGTACAAGTCCCCAAAGAAGCCAGAAGAGGTTGGTGGACCTTGGAGCTGGAGTCTCAGGCAGTTGTAAGTCTCACCTACGTAGGTGCAGGGAACTGCACTCCTCTGGTCCTCTACGAGAGCGTTCTGTGATCTTCACTGCTGAACTCTCTCTCCAGCACCCAAATTAATTTTTGTTTTTGGTTTTTTGAGACAGGGTTTCTCTGTGTAGTTTTGGTGCCTGTCCTGGATCTCGCTCTGTAGACCAGTCTGGCCTCGAACTCACATAGATCCACCTGGCTGTGCCTCCTGAGTGCTGGGATTAAAGGCGTGCTCCACCACCACCCGGCCCCAAGTTAATATTTTCAAAAACATTCAGTAGAGTCCCAGAAGAAGCAATTATTCAAACCCATTTACTGTGATGAGCGTAAAACAATGCTTTGAGATAGTTTTACAGTGTGAAAATATCAGCACCATTCAGTTTAAGAATCTTGTATGGCTGGTTATAATGGCACATGTCTAGTCCCAACATTGCAGAGACTGGGGCTGAAGTATTTGAAGTTCCTGCCCAGCCTGGGCTGCGGTAGAGAGATTCTGTCTTCTCAGATATGACAGATCTGGTATATGGGGGGCGGGGGGCGGGGGGGGTGATATTGGAAAATATTTTACCTTAGGCCTACACCTTTCAATTCTATAGGTTTTAGAAGACTTTGAGGGGATTTTACCCACAGTAGAGTCTTTAAGTACCCATCTGAAAGTTCTAATGATATTTTTCTTCTCAAGCAGGGAGACTCAAAAAGCCTTTTTTAAAGGTTGAAGATGTGAACCGGTAAGTGTCAAAGGCCAATGTGTGGGAAATTGAGTTGGTATTACAGAGGAAATCTCATTACACCTATTTCCATTAATATGTTTACTTCCTTTATATGACAGTGTTGTGCCTAGAACATTAATTCTCTTATGTTCAAGGATTGAATTTAGCTTCATCCTATGTAGATTTAAATTCAGAGTATTTGCTGTAGACTAATCATAAAATCATCTCTTTTTTTGGTATTTTAAATAATCATTCTGGCTAAATTCAGTGTCATATTAGTTTGAACAATTACTAAAGATTTCCCCTATAATTGTGAAAAATTATAGATACTACTTGGAAATATAAAACCTAAATAGGACATTTACTATGAAAGCTTTCCAAACTCATTTTCTAAGATAATCTTAAATCAACAGGTAAGTTAGTTTGGTATGTTAGAAAAGTTGGGTTAATTTCTCTTAGCTCTCTAGTTACTTCTTTGACGAATATAGCTCATTATCTCAGGTGTTCGTTCACTGAAGTGATTACAGTGTTGAAAGCTTCCTTTTAAAACTGTGTTATGGGACTAGAGAGATGGCTCAGTGGTTAAGAATGCTGGCTGTTCTTTCAGATCATGTGAGTTTAATTCCCAGCATGCGTGTTGAGTGGTTTATAATCACCTGCAACTACCGCTCTAGAGGATCTGATGCCCTCTTCTGGTGTCCTTGACACCCAACATACATGTATACACAAATAAATAATACAATCTTTAAGATACATGAAGTTTTTAAATGTGTTACTGTGAAGAAAAATTGCAATTTAAAATTAGGCCTGGCCAAGGTTTGATGGTAATCTAACATGCTTATAACCTCAGGAGGATCTCAAGTTCGAGTCCATCCTGAGCAGCGTAGCAAGATCCTGTCACAAAGTTTGGTAATGGGTCAGACATCCTATAATCGTAGACTGCACTAGAAGATTTAATAGTGTGGTTAATTCCACCTTGGCATTTGGGGCTGGAGAGATGGCTCAGTGGTTAAGAGCACTGACTGTTCTTCCAGAGAACCAGGGTTCAATTCCCAGCAATCCCAGGACAGCTAGCAATTGTCTGTAACTCCAGTCCCTGGGAATCTGATGCATTTTGCTGGCTTCTGTGGACATTGCATACATATCATGATGCACAGATGTACATTCTGGCAAATACCTGGCAAACACATACAAATAAATAAAAATTAAATAGATTCATAATAAAGAAGCTTAGCAGTGGTGGTTCACACCTTTGATCCCAGTGCTAGAAAGGTAGAGGCAGGGGAATCTCTGAATTTGAGGCCAGTCTGGTCTATAGAGCTAGTTCCAGGACAGCCAGGGCTATACAGTGAGGCCCGATCTTTTTTTTTTTTTTTTTTTTAAATAATAATAATGATGATGATAAAGACAAAAAGCAGGCTGATGAAGGCACAAGCAGCAAGCTGGTGGGCATTGCCCTTCGTGGCTTCTACTTCAGCTTTCGCCACCAGGTTCCTGCCCTGAGTTCAGCTCTGCCTTCTCTTCAGGGTGGCCTGTGATTAGAACATGGAGGCAGAAATAAACTCTTTCCTCTTCAAGTTGTTTTTGGTCATAATGTTTTATCATAGCGATAGAAACCCTAACTAAGACAGCAATATAAAGATTAACCCAATAAATGGAAGAAGGCAAGTCATATATTTATAGAGTTAATATCCAGAATAATTCCCTACAGTTCAAAAGGAAAAAAAATAGTAGAGAAATGCAAATCCAAATCACAGTGAGACTTCTTTAGTTCCATTAGGATAGTTCCATATGTATCTGAGAAACATAGAAATAGCCAAAAGGTATAAGCAACCCCAGCCCATCAGCAAATGTATGGATAAATGAGGTATGGAAGATATATGTGCCTGTGTATTCTGACAGTGGAATGTTTTAAAGAGATTGAGATTCTAACATGCCACAACATGGATGAACCTTCTGGACATCATCCTAAGAGAAATACGAAGGAAAAAATATTGCATTATCCCATGTACATAAAGCATCCAGAGTATTCAGATTCAGTCCCTGGTGGTTGTTAAAGGGCTGGAGGGAAATAGTTATTGTTCAGTGAGTAGGGTTCTTGCTTTTGCAAGGTAAGCCTATAGAGGGTAGGTAGTGATTTCACAACTTAATGCTTAATGTGACTAAGTGTACGTTTCAAATAGTATCTAGAACAGTGGTTCTCAACTTGTGGGTTGCGGTGAGGGGGTCAAATGACCCTTTCACAGGGGTCGTCTACGACCATTGGAAAACAGATATTTACATGACAGTTCATAATAGTAGCGAAATTATAATTATGAAGCAACAACAAAAATAATTTTATGGTTGGGGATCACCACAACATGAGGAACTCTATTAAAGGGCTGCAGCATTAGCAAGGTTGAAAACCACTGATGTTAGATTAGGAGGGGTACTGATTCCATAACTTAATGCTTAAGGGACTAAACTGTACAGTTTCAAATAGTTAAGGTGGAAGATGTTTTGGTATGTTTTAAATTGTGTTTTTTCAGTTGGGAGGACCTAGGAGATGAGGGGGAAAACTGTGATCAGAATATTGTATGAAAAATTATTTTCAATTTAAAAAAATGTTTTTTAAATGTTAAAGGAGCAGCCTACAGCCAGGTGGTGGCAGCAGTGGTGGCAGCGCACACCTTTAATCCCAGCACTCGGGGGGCAAAAGCAGGTGGATCTCTGTGAGTTCAGGGCCATCCTGGTTGAATTCCACGACAGCCGGGGCTACACAGAGAAACTCTGTCTCAAAAAACCCAAAAAAAAAAGAACAGGCCTACAAATTGATTGTTTGAAAGGAAGATGACCCCTACCAAGTCTCTATTGTTTATTTCAGATTGGGATGAATTACATGATTTTGAAATGCAAGGCTTTAAACCTCTCTTTCATTCTAGAGAAACTCACATATTTGTCTTTACTCCTTTAGGTCTTACAGACCATTTTACCTTCAGCTGACCAGTATGCCTTCTATAAATTATTCTACTCAGAAGCCTTGTAGTCCATTTGATGGAGATAAGCCATCTAACATCCAAAAGCAAGCTCAGCCTAAACTCAGGTTGGTTTGAAACTTTATTTTTAGGAGGAGTGCTCTTCAGATTCTCACTCTTGCCACTTTTTTCTTCATGAACATTTGGGGTATCATACTTGGTGCCGTGGTAGTAGTGTGTGTACTTGTTTTCCTGTGCATGTTTTTATACCTCTATGCTAGGTTTAGTCTTATTTTAAGTGCATTATTTAGAAATTCTCAATGAGAGTGGTGCTCCAGTAATGAAACCTGTTTCTCTTGACCATTTGAACTGTTCTTCAGAGTATTTATTGTATTTTTTTATATTTCTTGAAATGCAGTTAAAGGTCTTTGCTCTTATAAGTCTCTGATTATGGCAGAGTCTACATATGATTATTTTAAGAAAGTAATTTTTAAATTAATCATTGAGTTTAGCAGTTAATTTTGTTACCATGTATTTCTATCACTAGAATTACTACGGATGGCGATAAATGTGGTGGAACCCCAGTTGAACTCCAGTTGAAGGAAAAGAGAAAAAAAGGATATTGTGAATGTTGCTTACAGAAATATGAAGATCTCGAAACTGTAAATGTCATTTTACCCTTGGGATTGGTGTTTCTAAAAGCCTAGATACATTCTTACGTTTAAGTCTTACCTTACTATTCTGATGGTAGTTTGCAGCATGGTAGTTATAAGTATATGCTATGGTACGATGGAACCTAGAACTCTACACATTATGGGCATGTGCATCAGCACTGCTACATCTTTGGCCGGAAGCACTTGAAGTTTTAAGAACCCAAAGAGGGAAATCAGCATTGAAAGAAATAGTTTTATTCATTCAGTAGCTATATTGAGTACTTAGTATATAACTACAAGATAAAAATAACAAAATCTATGTAGACAGTATTAGGTCAGTTGCAAGGAGCATCAAAGCAGGAGTCAGGTGTTGCTTTTTATTTAGACTTGGCAAAGAAATACCTAAGTGATGCTTAGTAGAAATACAGAAAAGTTAGATAACCAGATTTCTCAATTCTGACTGAAAATCATCCAGGGGAATGCCCAGAACTGGTTGATAGACTCAGAGTACAAGATGTACAAGTACCAAGCAGTGACGGGAGTTCTTGAGGCACTTGAAGGATGAGACTGAGAAGAGATGTATATGATTCTGGATTGAGAGTTGGTGGATAAGTGAAAAGTTATTGTATTTTGGTCTGAGCAATTACAAAAGAAAAGACTTGCAAGAGCATATTAGATGAAGATAGTTTTTAAAGATGGGGACTATTGGAGTTTGTAAACTGATTAAAAAAAAAATAAGAACTTTGCAATCACTGGCAATCTTTGTGCCCTTAGAGTTTGGTGCATAGCAAGTGCTTCTTAATCTTAGCAGTTATTTTTTGAACTCTTAACTTTTAAAAGATAGACAGATGTGGTGTTGCACAACTTACACTCCTCTAGTTTCAAGGCTCAGGAGGCTGAGGCAGGATGAATATTTGAGTGCATAATCTCTAGGACAACATAAACAACATAACAAGACCTGTATTGAAATATAAATATACTTATATATTTTTTAATATATTATAAATAAATGTGTGTGTGTGTGTGTGTGTGTATACACACAGGGTTTTAGTGTTTTGTTTGGATTTAGTTGGAAATTTAGAGAATTAAGCCTGAAAATACTGATTCATAAAGCATCCCTGACTTCATCTTTTAAATTAGAGTTTGTTTTGTAACCCAAAATATAGTAATACTTACCAGGGGTTTTGCTTTGTTTAACTTATATAATAAAGGAGAAAATACAGTTAATTTAAAATTGCATTGACTCAGAAGCTAAAGTATCTCAAATTTTTCCCTGTTCTTTCTGATTGTTTTGAAACTAAGGTTATTGGTTGGTTCTGTAATTACTTGGCATTGGG
Organism: Peromyscus nudipes; assembly: GCA_902168325.1. Taxonomy (NCBI): domain Eukaryota; kingdom Metazoa; phylum Chordata; class Mammalia; order Rodentia; family Cricetidae; genus Peromyscus; species Peromyscus nudipes. Next base: position 21,388 of record CABHPH010112688.1, read on the forward strand.
AGCACAGAATAATCTAGAATGTTTGTTTTTCTTAATCTTTGAGGTTCTAATGTGATATTCAGAAAATATAAGAGTAGTAGGAAAGTTATCCACTGGTTGCCACAAAGAAAATAAATTTCAAAGTAGATGTGATAATGAAATTTAAGATCATGACTTTGATAGGGTGTTTTGTTGTTTGTTTGTTTTTTAAATTTAAACTAAAGAAGCTGAGTTGGGTAGGTCACTCTTGTTTGTAATCATAGCACTTTGGAGGCATGGGCTGAAGAAAGGGTCTTGGGTTTGAGACCAATTGGGGCTACATAGTGAGATCTTTGAAAAAAAAAATACATTGTTTTTGAACCTTGAGTTTCACAGAGATTCTACACATGCCAAGAGACTGAGTTAGGACATACTTTTGAGGACTTAGGAGATGGCTTAGTCAGTGATGTGCTTATAAAAGAACTAAGATTGATCCCCAAAACCCACATAAAACCCTAGGCGTGATGGTGTACATGTTTAGTCCCAGGGCTGGGGCAGAGACAGGGTAGTTTGATGAAGAGTTCCAGGGAGACAGTCCCTGAGGAAGGAATGAGAAACAAGGTTAGCCTCTGGCCTGTACACAAATACACAAATATTTTTGTGTACTGGAGGTAAAGCAGACATTCCCCACCTTTTCTAGCTTGTGTAGCCAGCATAGGAAATAGGTTTATATCTATTTGCAAGTGTGGTGAATTATTTTTTTACTTCTCCCCCTCACTCTAAACAAGGTTTCTCTGTGTAACAGCCCTGGCTATCCTGGAATTTGCTTTGTAGACTCGGCCGGCCTTGAACTCTCCTTTCCCTCCCCAATGCTGGGATTAAAGGCATGCACCACCACTCCCAGCTTTATATTTTTACTTCTTAAAATAAACTTTATTATTTAAAAAAACTATGCAAATAAATATAAACATCATACACTAAAATTAAGTGGACTCAGTCTATACAATTCAGTGAAATTCTATACAGTTAAATTAGGCATTCGGATTGAAAATTGTTGAGCTTCATACTAAATTTAACACTTTCAGTATCAAATATATTTTAGGCACTTAGCCACCAAAAGAATGGACTTAGAATGTATAATTTTAAGCAAGATCACACAATCTCAGAAAAAGAAACCTCCAAGTTCTTTCCATATGTGGAATTTATCCATTAATATATATAAGCATGTAAACAAATATGAGTACAGTATAACATGTAGAAAAGAGAACAAGAAAGGCTAACTACAAGGGGATGAGGAAGGTCTGAATGCAGGTAATGGGCCTGAATTATGAAGGATGATATAAACCTAATTGTTTTTCTAGTTCTAATTCTAGTTTGGAGAATGTTCATGTTAAGTGGACTACATATAAAGCTCAATGGTATTAAATGATGAGAAAGGGATTAGGCAGTGTAGTCCAGTAGAAAGCATAGGCGTAGCACATGTGAGACTGTGGGTTCAGTTCCCAGACACAAAGCTAAAATTAAATAAGATTGCTTGACTTACAGTGTTAGAGAAGCCACAGACAGCTGAGGCATTTAAATCAGTACCTAAGTAATAAAAAAAAACTAAGAAGATGCAGAGAGGAACTACATAAAATTGGAGTTTCACTTAAAATTAATAAATGCTTCTTTTTCCTTCCCAGAATATAAATGAACTCAGTCTAAACTTTAAGATGGGGTTCCCCCCCTCCCCGTAGCCCTAGCTGCCCTGGAACTAGCTCTGTGGACCAGGCTGGCCTCAAACTCAGAAATCTGCCTCTCCAATGCTGGGATTCAAGACGTGTGCCACCACACCCCGCTGTAGGCTTTAGATAGAATATACTGAATCAGCTAACAGACAACTGGCAAAACTAGCCTGGTGATCTCACTCATTCAGAAGGAACTTTGTTTCCTGTGAGTTTTACACCATAAATTTGTTTTTATTTTATTTGACAGGGTCTCGCTGTGTAGCCTTGGCTGGTCTGGAACTCATGTTGACAGGTAGCCTTCCAGTTCACAGGCATCTACCTGTCTCTGGTTCCTAAATGCTAGGATATGTCCTACCATGCCCAGATTATTCTTTCTTCTAATCACTTCTAAGATTGAAAAGTTCCTCTGTTAGGATCAGTATGTGATGAGATAATTTGTTAGGATCAGTAGGTAATGAGATAATGTTTGCTCATACTTGGATGCTTCTTCACCCATGAGTCTTTTGTAATGTATATATTTTGTAGCATTTATCATAGATTTGGGTTTTAAGTTTTATTTTTACATGTTTGTGAGCATATGGCACGTGTGTAGAATCTAGAAGAGGCCATTGGGTTACCAGGAACTGGATTAGAGGTGATTGTATGATATTAGATTTGGATACTGGGAACCAAGTTCAAGTTGAGGAAGAGCAGTAAGTGCTTGTAACTGCTGAGCCAGCTCTCCAGCCCTCTGGATTGTGTTTAAACTCTTACCTTCTAGACTATTGCAGGTTTTAGATTTTTGTATATTAAGTTAAAAGATTTCATTTAATTCTATAAGCCCTACCTTGGTAATTATAAGCAGTAGTAGATGAAAAGATGTTTTATAAAATAATAGTATGTTACTGGATGCTAAAGGTAGTTCTTAACTTTTTGTCTTGAGAAAAGGTTTTTTTGGGGGGTTTTGTTTTGTTTTTTTCTCTTTTTTTGGTTCTATTTGAGACAGGGTTTCTCTGTGTAACAGCCTTGGCTGTCCTGGAACTTGCTTTGTAGACCAGGCTGGCCTCAAACTCACAGAGATCTGCCTCCTTTGCCTTCCCAGTGCTGGGATTAAAGGTGTGCACTACCACTCCCAGCTGAGGAAAGGTCTTTCTAAAAATATCTAAATTAAAATATAAATACATCATTTCTCCCCCTTCCCCATCTCCCATCCATCCCAATTACTGCCACTTGCTGTCTCTCAAAATTCATGGACTCTCCTTAAAAATTGATTTCTATATATTCTCTTCAGTCCATAAAATGTTACTTGTATGGATACCTTGTATAAGATAGCCAGTTAGTGTGCTCTTCCTGGAGAAGATACTTCTTCCACCCTTGGCATTCCTTAGTTGCTGCCGTTCTTAGTCGGCAAAGGGTTGGGGACCCGTGGAGTTCTACCTTCTGTCTTAGTATGCTATCAGTGTTGTCCTCTTCAGCTCTTTGAGACTTCGTGAGTGTGTTTTCCTGTCATTTCCAGGAGATGCCTTCTCACAGCAGACTTCTGTTCCTCTGGCTCTTACTATCTTTTGACCTCCTCTCCTGGGATGTTCTCTGGACACCACACAATCACTTGTTCTCTGCATTTTCAATTTGTGGTTTTCTGTGGTGTCCATCTGTTGCAAAGAGAAGATTTTTGATGGGGGTGAGAGCTGCACTTATTCTGTGGGTCTAAAGATAAATATTTAGTAAGTTTAGTAAAGTGATGGTAATCACTGTCCCAGGCCAGCCTGAAGCTCACAGCTGCCCTCCCACCTTCCCTCCCAAGTGCAGTGATTGCAGACTGAGGCAGCACAGCTACTTGAAATATATGAATAGATAGATGATCTGACAGGCAGATAGAATTGATATAGACATATATAATGAGAGGTTTTTTATTTGAATTGGAATTATTTGGTTTTGTTGGTTTAATTGATATAATTATTGAACACAATTTTATGATGCTTTTGTTTTGTTTTGTTTTAGCACCTTCTGAGTGAGAAACACAGAAACTTTGCACAGAGTAACCAGTATCAAGTTGTTGATGATATTATATCTAAGTTAGTTTTTGATTTTGTGGAATATGAAAGAGACACACCTAAAAAGAAAAGGTAATTAATTTGCCAAAGTTCTACTTAGGTTGTTAAGCTATTTAAAAACTAAAAATTAATCTAAAGTTTATCTGCTCTTAGAAGGAATATAGCTTTTTTTTAACATGACATAAATATGGTTTAGAACTAATACCTTCTTCCCTTCTTTTTCCCTGCCGCCAAAGGTACTTAGTCTCCCTCTGACATGCTTTTGAAAGGGAGTTCACAATTTTTTCTATTAAGGTCAGTATAGAGTTGATATTTTAGGTTTTGTGAACTGAAAGAGCTCAATGGCCTCTGCTCAGCTTTGTTACAGAACATGGCTATGTTGCAGCAAAACATTAGTTGAGAAAATAAAGTGAAGACCAGATACTACCAGTAAGCAATATTGTCAGCCTCTGGTGTTAAACCATGAAACTTACTATACTCAGATTAAAAATGTTGATTACTAAGTAGGACATTGGCAATACCATGAATACCATGCTGTTCAGTTTCCCGTAACTGCACACTGACAGTTTGGATCCTAATTAGATTATTCTCATAAATCTAAAATTTTAGAAATGCTTTTATATGGATGTGCTATAGAGTAGATAATTCAGTTTTCTATTTTTATCCTAATCTTAAGGCATAAAGATTAGAGATGTGATACTAAAATACAACTTCTGAAAAGTGAGCAGGAAGTGTTCCATTTTTAGATTCTGGATTTCTGCAGTGCTCTGATGGTACTTTATGGCTGACTTACTAATGTGGCTGTGTGGGGCTAACTGAAAACTTAAAATTTTTGAAAGCTTCAGAAGGTCCTGAGCATAAGTTTTAAACTAGTCACTCCCTGATCATTTTATCACCACTGTTTTACTTGTCAGTCCATGTACATCTCTGAAGTACAGTGGGACTAGTGTTACCAGCCGTCTGTTGGAAGGAACTCTAGTCCCCATTTTGGTTTTGCTTTGCTTTTTAGGGATCAAACCTAGGGCCTCACAGATGAGGCACAAAAGGAATCTTAAAGAGTAAACCACATTTATAGGTAAAGGAAACCATTCTGGTTGTAGAGACAGGTGAATTGTATATTGTTCGTGGTTTCTTGTCATAGATAATGTAAAGTGTGACTGGTGACCAGTTAACTTGTCATTCATTTGTACATAATTTGGGATTGTTCAAGACATAGTAGTATCTCAAGTATTCTAAGATTCTACATGAAGAAGAGTTTTGGCTCAAATATTTGTCTGAAATTGAAGGACTACTTTGTCACCTTTAGAAATACAAAGATCTAGTTCACTTTGATATGAAATGTTTTAAATATAAATAGAAAATGTATGTTTCTGCTTTCAGTTTCTAATAATACTTTCTTTAAAAAAAGAAAAAAGAAAACTAGTAAAATGTACATTAATAGGAACCAAAGCACTGAAGTGCTGACCTTTTCTCAGGATAACTACAAAGTCAGGGTCGGAAACAGATCCTGTCGTCTCCCTTTGGTTACATGATTCATGTTTTAGTTTCTCGTGACTACTTCAAGGTTCAGAATATTGGTTATCAGGGAGGGAGAAGAATGTGGATGGGAAATGGGTACACTAGAGTTTTCAGCTGTATGGAGGTGGTTTTTGTTTTTCACTTTTAAAACATCTGAAGTAAATGTTAAGATTTATCTTAAATCAGTTTCTGAAATAACTCAGATAGTTTTACTAATTTCTAACTTCTGGGTTTTGTTTGTTTGTTTTGTTTTGTTTTCTTTATAAAGAATAAAATACAGCATCGGATCCCTTTCTTCTGTTTCTGCAAACGTCCTGAGAAACACTGAACCAAAGGAGAAGCTACAGTTGGAGCCCATTTTCCAGGACATGGGAGAAAGTAATGGGCAACTGCTCGAGCAGAATTTTCAGTATGAAGAAACCCAGCAACCTGAGCAAAGGGTTGTGTTTGCTTCAGAACCCATGTCCTACTGTTCAACTGGATTGAAAAGACGGGATGAGAAAACAGTGAGCATGTTCAATGCAAGTGAACCTGACCTAAAACAGAATTGTACACCACTACCTCCATGTAAAAATGAACAGGAAGGAATTCTTGATGCTTCTGAACATAAATTAATTGTTAATAGAAATGATTCAGTAGAGAGGGGAGGTGACTCTCTGGGTGTGCCACAGTCATGTGTGCAAGTTTCTTATCTCAGTTCCGAAAATAGTACACCCCAACCAAAATTAACTGCAGATACTACATGTTCTTCAGCAAAACGTCTACAGCATGATTCTGACCTGGTGACATTAAATACATCAAAAGAACACCTAACAGTGAAGGCTAGAACTCCATCCTGTAGCCCTCAGGAGCCTAATGAATGTGACACTGAGAATATGGATAATTTGCCTTGTGGTAAGATCCAGCGGAAAGTGAGACTATTGTTAGGGCAAAAGAAAAAAAATGTGGACCCAAGTGCTGAACTGGATAAGAAAAGAACTGAGTTTCTTCCTGCATGTGAAGACAGAACTTGTGGGTCACCAGTACAATCTCTCCTGGACCTCTTTCAGACAAGTGGAGAGAAATCAGAATTTTTGGGTTTTACAAGCTACACTGAAAACAGTGGAATGTGTGATGTTTTAGATATTTGGGAGGAAGAAAATTCAAGTAGTCTACTGTCAGCATTTTTCTCTTCCCCTTCAGCTTCTACATTTGTTGGATTTTAGTATTTAATGTGTTTTTCAGAAGTGACAGTTATAAAAATTCCTGAATTTTTTATAAAAATATATAATTCTTAGGAATTGTGGGTTTTTTTGTTTTGGCTTTGGTTTTTTGCCAGCTTTGTTTATGGAACCATATGTAAATATTAATTAAGATGTTTGTAATTTTTTTACAGAATTGGGTAGCTATTACAAATTATACAATAAAAATTTGTGATTTATTTTACATACTGTGGTCATAATTGTTTCCTGAGAGTTGTAATGAATATCATTTGCTTTATCACTGAAAATAATTTCAAGTGAGATTTTATAAACATATCAAAAATTAAGCACTATGCATTGTGTACTATTAACCATTGCCCATTAGCATAGATTTCCATGATTAACATATTATTGCCTAAAAACAAATTTCAGGTGGAAAGGGAAAAAATTATACTAATTGGTATATTTAGATTTTTGAAGTTACTACAAACATTGAATATAGACACTGACCCAGCTAGATTGTGCCAGGATCCTGACACTGCAAACTGAGGTTATTGTAGGGATTAAAACAATCCTAAAAATTGTAAGGAGAACTTGCATCAATGGTAAGTGATGTGGTGAGTTGTTGGAATTGTTTTGAAATGCATGGGAAGAATAACATGATCTGGTACTTGATGGTAAAATAACTTGGAACAGGGAAAATTTAAGGTGAATTTCCTCTTACCTTTGAGTATTTTTTTTTTCCTTTTTTTTTTTTTTCCGAGACAGGGTTTCTCTGTGTAGCTTTGCGCCTTTCCTGGAACTCTTTGGAGACCAGGCTGGCCTCGAACTCACAGAGATCCGCCTGCCTCTGCCTCCCGAGTGCTGGGATTTGGCGTGCGCCACCACCGCCCGGCACCTTTGAGTATTTTTATATAGAAGTGAAATATTTACCAATAAGAACAATTTTTTGTGGCCCAAAAGATGGTGCTATTAACTACTGCATAAATATACAATGTTACTAAAAGTTGGTTATCAGTATTCACTTGAAAATTTTTGTTGCATTTATTTATTTGTGTGTGTATGGGAGTGGGGTTCACAGGCCATGGAAATCAGTTCTTTCCTGCCATGTGGGTCCCAGAGAGCAAACTGGTTGTCAGGTTTGGTGGCAGACTCCTTTTACCTGCTGAGCTGTGTAACTTGTCCAGGAGTCTTAACTTTTTTAAACTAAGTCAAAATGTCAAACTACTTTGGGGGCAAAAAAAGTACCTCTGTGAATTGAAGAGCCTGTTACTTTTAAAGTATCATGCATCACATAGTTACCCAGGAATATAAAAATCTAGAAACTTGCTGGGCGTTGGTGGCGCACGCCTTTAATCCCAGCACTTAGGAGGCAGAGCCAGGCGGATCTCTGTGAGTTCGAGGCCAGCCTGGGCTACCAAGTGAGCTCCAGGAAAGGCGCAAAGCTACACAGAGAAACCCTGTCTCGAAAAACCAAAAAAAAAAAAAAATCTAGAAACTTGAAAAAACTTTTTATGTAGTCTTTTCTTACCTTCCTATGTCTCCAAATGGTTTTCTGTTATTTTGCCTTAATTATATTTAAGAAAAGCTAAACGCTTCAGTTGTTTTAAATTTTAATTTGACAACATCTGAACTACAATGTGTTGTTCTATCTTCAGCACAGTGGCTACACCTTAATGTGCCATTTCAACCAGCAGTTGTGACTCCACAATTACCAGTCTGCTTCTCTTGCAGTGGCCTGGGTGCTCAGGCCATGGCCTGGCAGGAATTCTGTTCTAAGACTTAAGGTTCAAAGGCTGGGGTGAAACCCTGCAAACTCAGAGAAGCTGAGTAGCAACTAGCTAACCCTTTCTCCTTGCTGGTGTCTCCAAAAGGCCCATGCTTCCATTCCACCAAACTAGGAAATGTGGCATCACTCCAAATCCCTCCCTGCTGCTTTCTGTGTCTATCTCTTCCAGATGCCCTCTGGTGCTCCTATGATTGCTTTCTGTAAACTAGTTGCTAACTCAGCCTCCTGACTCAAGATTAATTTTATTTAACCACCACAAATGGAAACTCAGCATTCACAGTGTGATCCAATATCCCCCAGCATTCCCCCTTTTAGTCTAAATAAAAAGGAAAGGTTTTAACTAACACAGTAAAACTATATACAATAAGAACAATTATCAAGTAAGGATTACATTCACAATGTCCAGTCCATTTGTAGTTGGCAAATTCAATCCAATTATCTGAGTAAACAGGAAGAGCATTGTAAGCAACTTCCAAAAACCTAGAATGACAGAGACAGCTGGCTACCTGGACAATTAGCCAAAGTTCTGTGACGTTGGGGCATCCATCTTCAGCCTACAGATCTGGAGTCTCTTAATTGCTTCTCTCTGTATCCTGTAGAATGTCTGGCAGTTTCCTCTGTGAAGCAGGAACCTGAAGGACCATCTCACCTTGCAAAGTTCAGTGGTCACCTTCCTATGGGTCCTGAATGTCCAGTTTATACAACATTGGTCAAGCAGTCCAGGCAAGAACAGTTTCTTGCCCAAATGGCTAACTTTTGCCATGAAGAAGATAAACTCCATATGAAGTGTCAACACCCACCCTCCTCTTTGAAGTAATTGGTGCTGCCAGGAGCAGACATGTCTCATTGTCCAGGGAAGTCTAAGTTCTTAAAACATTTTAAATGCCATATTCTATAGGTCTTTGAAGTGTTTGAAGATTACCTACGTAATGGAAATATATGTATACCTAGAAAACTTAACTAACATGACTATAAGTTTGATTATCATAGATAACTAATATATTTCTCAACTATACATTACAATTTCAAATGAGTTGCACAAACAAAATACAAACAAGAGTAGAAATATACATACAGTATAATAAAATTAACTTTAAATTTGTATCAATAAAACTAAAATCCATAGCAATGTAAAACATTTTAAGCAAGTTGTTGCTCTTTAAAAGATTCAATAATCTACCCTTTTATCCTATCATATCTATAGCCTATATTTCTATATAATATCCCCCTTTTTTAGAAAGAGATTGACTATGACCAATAACAATTTGTAACGAACAACCTAAACAAATACAAATATCCATAATACATTTTGTGGGAATGTGGGCATAGTATTCTATGCTACTTTCTGCTGATAGGGGGCACTGGTAGTCTTATGGGGATACTGAGAAAATTAAGAATTATGGTCAAGTCGTGACTGGAATAGTCTGTGAGGCTGCATTGTCTGAGCCATTTGTCTTGAAGCTGTTTTTGGATGTTGAATAATCTGGGCCATGGTGTCATCAGAGACCTTCCAGGGGGTCTTCCTTGATCAAACCATATTAGCTTGGAAGCACTTCACAGGTTCTCATCTTCTGTGAAAACAAAAGCAGAATCTCTTTTCCAAAGTAACATATCCTTAGACATAAACTTTGAAGTCCAGATACCTTTAAAATATCTATATTGATTTAACTCAGCAGCTTTTACAATCAAATGTGTCTCTGCAGTTAAAAATCCCAAAGACAACATAATCCAGACTCTCTGTGAGTTCCATCTTTACGTGGCTTATGTTTTTTATTACTTTTACTTTCTCTCTAAAGACTTTATTTTTTAAAACTTTCTATTTCTTTATGTAACTGTCTATATTCCAAGCCTACATATATTTTTTATACACATCGTAAACTGTTTAGAGGTTTATTTCATCTGAATCTGTTTTATTGTGAATCTATTGCTTTAAACTGCAGTGACTAGGACTGAAATGGCAGCTTTGGCTGCTGGCTCTGCCCACCTCAGCTTCCCAACATAGTGGAACTAAGTTTACCACCAGCTCTGTGGGAATCATGCTCACCACCAACTCTGGGAAGCAGTGGGTCCATGTCTCCATCCAGCAGCGTGTAGCCCAGAAACCTTTTTTTCTTTTCTTTTTTTTTTTTTCTCTTCTGTACTAGCAAAAGCTAAATCTGCCAGGCAGTGTGTTGTGGGCTTAGAGAAACTGCTGTGTAACTTGGCTGGAATCCACTATGCTGTAGCTCAAGCCCACACACCATGAACCTGCCATACTGTAGCTCAAGTCTGCATGCCACAGCATCTCTGTACCTTGGCGTCTCTATATCTCGGCCCACATGAGCCCTGAAGTAGAAAGCTATTTTTGGCTCCATTACTGTGTGTTTAGAAGTCCTTTTTACACTCTTTTAGGCCTTATGGAAATTTGAGAGCCCCACGTTGGGCGCCAAATTTAGCTTGAAGTTTTCCTGTGTCCCACCTGGCTGGTAGTTGGGACAAGTCTTTCCCACTCGCATTCCCCAAGTAAGCACACAGAGGCTTATATTTATTATAACTGCTTGGCCATCAGCTCAGGCTTATTACTGACTAGGTCTTACACTTAATTTAACCCATAATTCTTATCTATGTTTAGCTACATGGCTTGGTACCTTTTCTCAGTTCTACCTTATCATCTTGCTTCCTCTGTCTGGCTAGTGACTCCTGACTCTGCTCTTTTTCTTCCCAGCATTCTCCTCTTCTGCTGGCCCTGCCTATACTTCCTGCCTGGCTACTGGCCAATCAGCATTTTATTAAACCAGTATGCAAGGATATCATCCCACAGCATGTACAGAAACAAGATGAAGCTTATTTCTAGAATTAGTACTCTATATGACCATTAATACCATGACAGAAAGTTTAATATAGTAATCTTATAAATTTAATATCTATACCTTAAGAAAAGTTTTAAAGAGTCAAAATAAAACCAAAGGATTATGAGGTTAATGACAATAGAATAGTACCTTAATTTTGGTTTCCTCTGTCCCACATCAGGTGACTCTTCTGACATGAGACGGAGATTTGGATTTTCCTTTAACAAGCATGGTTGGGTTTAAAGAACGAGAGAGCCATGCTCCAACTCCAAAATCAGCTTTAATTTTTAATTGAAATGGGACTACAAAAAGACCATTTGCTTTTTATGCTTGTAGAGAGCAGCAGGAACAAATATTTGGGAAGATTTATGAAATTTTATCCTATTGGAAGTGTGCTATATCATTAGGTCAAATTTACTCTTTTTCCTGGGGCATTTTTCTCTGGATGATTTGTCCTTCAGATGTCTCATTTGTCCAGTGGTCTTCAGATTCTTAGTTGGATGCTGTTATTCTCCTGGAAAGACAAAAACAAAACCTTTCCCCAACCCTAATGTTGGGGAGTTCCTGTTTTGTCAGGTTATATCTTTGTTAAGACAAAATTGTTTTGGCAACAGTAAAAGTATTATCTTTTCATAATAATTTTTCTCATACCTAATCAAATTAAAGGCATTTGTTAGTCTTAGAAGTTTGGATTAAATGACCAAGCTGTTTGATGAACTATCACCTCTCCTAATCAAGAGGTCTCTCCTGTTTGAATCTAATCTTTATCAATCTTGTTGGTATCCATAGCTTTTCTTCTCTGGTAAAAACAAAATCAAAACCTCTTCCTCAATGTAACACATGTCCTGGTTTCCATTCTGAGATCAACACATCTTTAAAATATATAGGCTGATTTAATTCAGTGTTTTCTTTTTTCTATTATCCAGTGGCTCTCTGCAGCCATTTTTATTGGTACTTTAAAAATTTAATATTTACATAATTAATATTTAATTTAATACACAATAAAGCACTGTGTAATCTATCTCTGGGGGTCATTATTACACCTTTCTGTTTATTAAGCATATCTTTTAAAGTGTGACTAGATCTTTCTATAACTGCTTGTCCTGTAAGATTGTGTAGTATGCTTGTAATATGCTTTATATTGTAATGTGCAAAAAACTGTTTCATTTTCCTAGAGACATATGCTAGAGCATTGTCAGGTATACCCAAGAGGCCATAACCTCTAATAAATGTGTATTTACAGAATCGGCCTTTTCAGAATTTAAGGCAGTTGCCCATTGAAATCCTGAATATGTATCTATGGTATGATGCACATATTTTAATTTTCCAAGCTCTGCAAAATGAAACACACCCATTTGCCAAATTTCATTTCTTTGAAAGTAACCTTTTGGGTTACTTTCTGTAGGTAATGGAGTTTGATTGTACAAAAACAAGTAGGAGATTTCCTTATAATTTCTTCAGCTTATTGCCAAGTGATAGAAAAATCTTTAAACCTTTGCTGTTAACATGGTATTTCTTATGAAATTCTGAGGCTTCTAGCACATTTCCCACCAAAAGCTGATTGATTTCATCATTACCTTGTACTAGAGGGCATGGTAGACTTGTGTGGGATTTGATATATGTTATATACAAAGGATGATTTCTATTTCTGTTTACTTTTTATAATTAAATAAATAACAAAGTTAATTCTGAATCATCTGGAATATTTTAGAAGTTTCAATATGTAAAACAACTCTTTCTGCATATTGAGAATCAGTTACTATATTAAGAGATTCTGGAAAATCTAATAAAACCATGAGACTAGCATATAATTCTGATTTCTGAACTGAATCATATAAGATTTGAGCCACTTTAATTTTCCTGACTTATAACCTGCCTTTCCTGAATTATTTGCATCAGTATAGAATGCAGGGGCTCCAGAAATTGGTGTTCCCTTTATTATTATATGAAGGAGAATCCAATTAGTTCTTTTTATAAACTGAAGTCTCTTGCTTTTGGGATATTTGTTGCTAATTTCTCCCAAGAAATTATTGCAAGCTCTTTGCCAATGTTAATTTTCTGCCCATAATGAGGCAATTTGAGCATCAGTAAAAGGTACCACAATTTCTACTGGGTCTACTCCTGCTTATTGACAAAGTCTCAATTTTCCTTTCAGAATCAATTCAAAAACCTTTTTTTTACATAGGTCTTTAATTTTTTACTCTGTTTGTGTGCTAAAAATATCCATTCTAAGATATCTTCTCTCTGCATAAGAATCCCTGTAGGAGAATGAGTAAAAGGTAAAATTATCAGAATATAATCAAGTTCTGAATCTAAGTGATCCACATGTGCATTCTGTAATTTCTTTTCTTCTAGAGCCAATATTGTCTCAGCCTCAGCTGATAGTTTTCTTGGACTGTTTAAGTCCTTATCACCTCATAAAGTTTGAAATAAATCACTTAGTTCTTGCGTTGTTAATCCAATTGTGGTCCATAGCCAGTTAATCTCCCAGCAATTTTTGAAAATCATTAAGAGTGCATAATTGATTTCTCCTGATTTGTATTTTCTGTAACCCTACCTTATATACTAAATAATTAATAGAATCTCTTCTTAATAGAATCTCTTCAGGAGCAATTTATAATCACCAACAAGACAAAATTCTCTGTACTTCATCAAATATTTTTCTAAAGTATCTGTGTCTAATCAGCCAATAAGATATCATCCATCTAATGGTAAATTTATAGATTGAGGAAACTGTTTATGAATTAGTTCTAATGGCTATTGTACAAGCTATTGGCACAGAGTGGGGCTGTTAAATATTCCTGGTGGATGAATCTTCCAATGGTACCTTTTAACAGGCTGGGAATTATTATAAGTAGGCACTGTGAAGTCACATTTTTCTCTATCCTGTTCTTGTATAGTTTTTAAAAAGCAGTCTTTTAAATCAATACTATAATAGATCATCACTTAAGTAGTAAAGAAGGCAAGTGAATTCCAGGCTGTAAAGAGCCCATTGGCTGAATCACCTTATTTATGGCTCTAAATCTGTTACCATTCTCCATTTTTCAGATTTCTTTTTAGTAACAAATATAGGAGAATTCCAAAGGCTGTTATATTCTTCAATATGTTGAGCATTTAGCTGCTTCTGTACCAGCTGTTCTAGTGCCTGTAATTTTTCTGGTGTCAAAGGCCATTGTTCCACCCACACAGCTGTTGTGCTCTGTTTATGTACAACCTGAATGGTTGGTGACTGTTCTTGATAATTCTCTTAATATTTTTCTCAGAAGCGTGCATTAATTTATGGTTTGTTTCTGATATTGGGGGAATGTTATTCTGTGTTTTCCATTGTTGGAACAAATCACATCCCTATAAATTCATTGCTATGTTAGCCACATTTGGTTTTAATTTTCCTATCTGTCCTTCTGACCCTATATACTTGACCCATCTTACACTTTGTTTTACCTGATAAAGTTCTAATCCCTAGAAGATGAACATTTACCTCCTGAAGAGGACAATCTGGGTGCCAAGATTTTGGTGAAATGATTTACATCTGTGCCTATATCTACTAAACTCTCAATTTTTTTGTTTTTTGTTTTTTAGAGACAGGGTTTCTCTGTGTAGTTTTGGAGCCTGTCCTGTAATTCTCACTATAGACCAGGCTGGCCTTGAACTCATAGAGATCCACCTGCCTCTGCCACCCAAGTGCTGGGATTAATGGCGTGTACCACCTCTGCCTGTTTGGTCTTTGATCATTTATAGAAGTTTGACAAAATACTTGTTTTATGATCTCTCCTGACAATTTTGTTTTAGCTACTGAAGCTGTTTTGCCATCCAGAGTAGTATGGTTATTAATAACAGGCATTAAGTCTTTTAATTGCTCTTTGGAGGGGTTTCCCCAATGCTGACAGGGAATGATTGAACCAAATTTGACAGTGGGGCCTCTTAAGGCATTTCCCAATAGCAAAGGATTATCTTGCCTGTCCCTTATTGGTCTGCATTCATTAGTCCACTGTTGGCCTTTGCCACATCTTCTGCATACTCCAGAAGGCTGGGGCCTACTGTTTGGATTATCTCTAGAGAAAACATTGTTTCTAGAAACATGTTTTCTACAATCCCTTTTCAGATGACCTAGTTTACCACAATTAAAACATCTGACCTTTTGATTTTTCTTAAAAGTTTTAGAAATCACCTCTTGTATCCAAGTATCATTGTAAGTATGAGACCCAATGTCAGTTGTATTGTGGGTCCATTCTTCTATGGGTGCTGATCTTGCTTTTAAAGGCCTAATCACCCTTTTACATTCTGAATTAGCATTTTTAAAAGCCAAAGATTTAATTAATATTTGTCTAACCTCTGGATCTGATACCACTCTATTTACAGCTATTTATTTCTTTGTTTAAAAAAAAAATCAGAGGTGGGTGGTGGCGCACGCCTTTAATCCCAGCACTCGGGAGGCAGAGCCAGGTGGATCTCTGTGAGTTCGAGGCCAACCTGGGCTACCAAGTGAGTTCCAGGAAAGGCACAAAGCTACACAGAGAAACCCTGTCTTGAAAAACCAAAAAAAAAAAAAAAAATCAGTGAAGGCTTCTTTTTGGGCTTTGTATAATTTTATTAAATGACTCAATCCTCTTTCCTGATTCTTCAACCCCATTCCAATCATTCAAAGCTGCTATACAGCATAGAATCAAAGTGTTATCATCAAATATGGAGGGTCCTTTGCAGACTGGCATACTGGCCCTCACTGGGAAGCTGGTCTTGGGAAATTTCATGACCTCTAACCCTACCTCATTGTTCTATAACCCTAGCTTCCTCTCTCCATCATGTTCTTTATTGTAACTGAGGACCAGCTTCCAATACTGCTGTAACTAAATCTTCTTAGTCTTGTGGAATAATTCTGCTCCAAGTGGTCTATGAATTTAACATCTGCTTCACAAAGGGTGAATGCATACCATATGAAATGACTGCTTCCTTAAATTTCTTCAAATTTAACATTTCTACAGGATTCCAATTAACTTCTGCATAGCCTTAGTGTGCCTATCATCTGGTGGTCATTCTTGTATGGTAACTGGATAAAGTAAGGTTGGTTTTCTAATAACCTTGGGCTGCTCCACTCCTCTTCAATTTCACAATTCAATGGTGTGGTGGGTTCTGCTCTAAATTCCTCTGTGTCTGAGTATTTGTCTTATTTTCATTAGTAGGTCTTTCTAAGGCTTGTATCTTATCAATAGTAATTAAGTCTTTATAAGACTTATAGCTGATCAATAGTAAATCCTTCTAAGACTTTTATCAGTCTTGTTTTTATTATTTTCATTGGTAAGCCTTTCTCAGACTTGTATTTTATCAGTAATAAGTCTTTCTAAAGCTTATATTTTACCAGTCAAATTATCATATTTGGCAATTATTAAACCTCTTTTTTAAGAATAAAATATCAAACTGATAGTAATTACAACTGACATTATTTCAATGCCAGCTAAGTCATTTATCCCCTCATTTAAATTTTCCATTTTCAAACCATCCATAACACCACTATATTGCATCCTAGCGTCCTGTGTTGTGGTGTTTCTCATCCTTTTTTTGTTGTTTGTTTGTTTGTTTGTTTTTTGAGACAGGGTTTCTCCATGTAATTTTGGTGCCTGTCCTGGATCTTACTCTGTAAATCAGGCTGGCCTCGAACTCATAGAGATCTACCTTGATCTGCCTCCTGAATTCTGGGATTAAAGGTGTACAACACTACTGCCCGGCTAGCATTTGCCATTCATAACATGGGAAAATTTTTTTCTTTTTAATATTATTTAACTCTCACCTAAAGGGCTTCCCAGGTATCTCAGCAGATTTGCTGATTTCCCACTGTTTGTGGGCAGTGTTGGTGGTGAACTCAAGCCCCATCCACAAATTTCAAGTGCCAGCCTGCTTTCCAGAGTCCCAGCAAGCAGCAAAGGACTGCTATGAGTGCTCATGCAGAGGCCCAGCCTGGAACTGTAGCAGAGCCAGCTGGCATTACTTCTGTCTGTGTGGTCATGCCACACGATGGAGTGGCAAATGTTATTTTATCTTATGCACAGTGGCTATGCCTTAATCTACTGCTATTTCAGCCAGCAATTGTGACTTCACAGTTACTGGCCTGCTTCCCTAGCAGTGACCCAGCTGCTCAGGCTGCAGCCTGGTGGGAATTCTGTTCCCCAGGCACTGGTCTGTGGTTAAAGGTAGCTTTAACTAAATCTCTTTTGTTCTATTTATAAATAAGACTCAAGATTCAAAGGCTGGGGTGAAAACCTAAGAGCTCAGAAAGGCTGAGTAGAAAGCTAACCCTCTCTCC
Organism: Peromyscus nudipes; assembly: GCA_902168325.1. Taxonomy (NCBI): domain Eukaryota; kingdom Metazoa; phylum Chordata; class Mammalia; order Rodentia; family Cricetidae; genus Peromyscus; species Peromyscus nudipes. The sequence goes on from CABHPH010112688.1 coordinate 38,717, forward strand.
TTGTGGGCATCTCCAAAAGACCTGTGCTTCTTCTCTGCCAAACCAGAAAAAGCAGCATCACTCCAAATCCCTCCCTACAACTTCCTGTGTCTCTTTATCTCTCCCAGATGCCCTTTGGCACTCTTATTATTACTTTCTGTCAACTAGTTGCTAACTCAGCATCCTGACCCAAGGTTAATTTTATTTAATCAACACAAATGCAAACTTGGGGTTCATGGTATGATTGACTATCTCCCAACAACAATGCTACAAACACTGGATATTTAGAAGATCTCCAAGACCTTCCTAATGAATACTGGTCATTAAAGAGTTTAAATGTTTGATAAAAGCAAGGCTATAAATGATAGGACAACTGGAGGTACCTGATTTGTAGAGGTTGGGTTATGCAGAAGGTACTCAGACAAGACATTAAAGCAAGTAGAGATGTAGTCTGTACTGTGCCTAGGCCATGATGGTACATCACATGGAGAAAAATAGTTAATTTTAACTAAGTCTTAGCCAAGTTCCCTCCCTCCCGTGAAACTTCTGGTTTGGTTTCTAGTTGCATCTTTACATCTTAAATGTGACAAAGAGCCATTAGAGGAACATTGTTATTTGAATCCTCAAGGTCTTATAATAATTAACCTGGAGCTTGATATTGGGGTAAATGCTGGAAGATCAGAGAGACAAAGGAACAAGCCACTGCCACGTCTCACCTCGCCAACTCCATGAATCTTCTGACTGAAATCCTCTGAGTCCTTAGCTAAAAGGCTCCAGCAGAAAAAGCCTCTAGTTGAAAGGAACGCTTCTGCTGAAAAGCCATTAGTTCCTGTCCCCTCACATATACCTTTCTCTGCCCAGCCATCGCTTCCTGGGATTAAAGGCATGTGTGCTTCTCAGTACTAGGATTAAAGGTATGTGCCACCACTGCCTGGCTCTGTTTTCTCTCCTAGACTGAGTCAATCTCATGTAGTCCAGGGTGGCTTTGAATTCACAGAGATCCAGAAGAGTCTCTGCCTCTTGAGTGATAATATTAAAGGTGTGTGCCACCACTGCTTAGCATCTATGTTTAATCTAGTGACTTGTTCTGTTCTCTGATCTTCAGGCAAATTTTATTAGGGTACATAACATACCACCACATTTCCCCTTTTTGTCTAAAATAATAAAAGGTTATAACTAATATCAGAAAAACTATATACAATAAGTACAATAAGTATATACAATATATACAGTCAAGAATTACACTAACAATGTCCAGTCCATTAACAAATGATAAATTCAGAGAAAATATTCCATTATTTATCCTGTTTTGGTGAGTCCAAAGTTTTGTACCTAATTCACTCTCTATCCTAACTTGTATTATCAACCCCAAACTATCTTTCAATGTCTTTCAAACTTATGCACTTTACATCTCTTTAGTGAGTTTCTTTTCTGAATTTGCTAACAAGGAAAACTGTAACTATTTAGTCTTAAACTCCATCAGAGACCTGAGAAGGAAATAATATTACCTAAGTAAGCAGGAAGTGCAAACAAGCGACTTCCAAAAAAAATGAGAAATGACAGAAACAGCTGGCTGCCTGGACAGTCACCCAAGGTTCCTCTGCAATGTTGGGGTATCCATCTTCAGCCTATAGGCCTAGCATACCTGACAGACTTTTCTGTGAAGCAAGATTTTCTAAAGGGCCGTCCTACCTTGTCTTAGCAAGGTGCAGCAGACCTTTCTTTTGTGTCCTGCTTATCCATTTGGACAGCATACTGTCAGCAGTTGAGGCAAGGGTACTTTCTTATCTAGTGGCTAACTTTTGCCAGAAAGAAAGTAAACTCCATAAGGAGTTTCTTCAATGTCTATCATCTTCTCTGAAGTAGATTGGTGCTGACAAGAGCAGACATGTCCCATTGTCATAAAAAAAAAGAATCTATGTTATTAAAACATTTTAAGTACCGTATTCTGTAGATCTCTGAAGTGTTTGAAGATGACCTGTCTATCTAAAATATATCTCTGTTTGACCTTAAAAACATACCTAACCTGACTACAAGTTCGATTGAAATAGCTGACTAACTACTAACCTGCATTTCTTTATTGCCCTAAATAGTTGGTAATTATGGTGATATTTTATTTGTGCTGAAATGTGATTTTATTTGTATGTTAATAAATAAAGTTGCCTGGAGATCAAAGGTCATAGCCATTAAGCAGAAGTCTGGCAGTGGTAGCACACGCCCTTAATCTGATCACATGGCAGGCAGAGTCTCTGTGTGTTCAAGGACACAGCCAGCATGGTGACACATGCCTTTAATCCAAGAACCAACCATAGAGACCTGGAGGTCTGTATAGACAGGCAGTGACAGGGAAGTCATGTGGTTGGGTTTAGAGCCAATGAGAAGGCAGAACAGAAAGGCAATAAAAAGACAGGACACAGGAAGAAGGTCTCTCTCTCAGGGGAAGGACGGCAGCAAGTGGTGAGATAAGGTGGTCTTAGCTCTTGGCTACTGCTCTGATCTCCAGGCTTTTAACTCTTTATTTGGCTCTGTTTTTCATTTAATAAGACCATTAAGAATTTCGTCTACAGGTAATAATAACTTTCAAGGACTAGCAATTTGCATTACATTGTTAAATGAACTGTATAGGTACAATACCTTGAACAAGATTAGAAATGTATGTACAGTATGTTCTAACAATAATAATCTCAACTTTGTATCAATACACACAATTTGTACACAATATACAAAAATCCAATCCAATGTAAAAATATTTAAAACTAGTAGTTTTTTAAAAGTAGATTCAATAATCTACCTTTTATCTTATCATATCCATATTTTCCTTTTTTTCAGGGTAGATTCAATAATCTACCTCTTATCTATATCCTCTTTTTTCTTTTCAGAGTAGATTCAATAATCTACTTTTTTAACCTATTATTTCTATATAATACATTTCTATATAATAAAATGTGGTGATATATTGTGTACCCTAATAAAATTTGCCTGAAGATCAGAGAACAGAACAAGTCACTAGATTAAACATAGATGCCAAGCAGTGGTGGCACACACCTTTAATCCTATCATTTGTGATGCAGAGATCCATTTGGATCTCTGTGAATTCAAAGCCACCCTGGATTACATGAGATTGACTTAGTCTAGGAGAGAAAACAGGCCAGGCAGTGGTGGTTCACACCTTTAATCCTATCCTTCAGGAGGCAGAGACCCTTCTGGATCTCTGTGAGTTCAAAGCCACCCTGGACTACATGAGATTGACTCAGTCTAGGAGAGAAAACAGAGCCAGGCAGTGGTGGCATACACCTTTAATCCTAGTACTGGGAATCAAACATGCCTTTAATCCCAGGAAGTGATGGCTGGGTGCAGAAAGGCATATGGCATGAGGAGACAGGAACTAACGGCTTTTTGGCAGAAGTATCCCTTTCAGTTAGAGGCTTTTTCTGCTGGAGCCTTTCGGGTGAGGACTCAGAGGATTTCAGTCAGAGGATTCGTGGAGTTGGCGAGGTGAGACGTGGCAGTGGCTTGTTCCTTTGTCTCTCTGAGCATTTACCCTAATGTCAGGCTCCATGTTTTTTATTTTAAGACCTTTAGAAATTTGAACAGAACAACTTTAAATATCCTTAAGCAGGATAGACAGGTAACTCAATTTGCTTGGTAAAAGTAGCATGCTTTACCAGATAGTGTCCAAAGAGGAAATCTCCAAGCTTGCATTTAAAAACAATCTTATTTAATATTGTTTGATGAATTAGTTTATTTCAAGCCTTGTTTTTTTATGGTTTTCAGTTCAAGCAAATATATATGTGTGCATACCTTGGTCCAAAACAAAAGAACTGCACATTGGTGGATCTGTTAAGTTGTGACACTAATTTTTCAGTTTTTTTTTTAAAACTTTCTTATTTATTCTTTCTGTCTTTCATATCATGTCTCTACATCATGTTTCCTGATCTCACCCATCTTCCTTCCCCCCCCAAAATAAAACAAAATAAAATTTAAGAGAAGAAAAGGGGAATAAAAAGGAAGAAAGGAAGAATCTCATCATGGAAGCTACAGTGTGACACAGTGAGTCACACAATAAACCCCTTTATCCATACATTTTTACATGTCTGCGTTCATCCCAAAGAATCATTGGTCTGGTTTAAGGCCCCTGGTCTCAGCTACACCATCGATGCTGGGCCTCACTGGGACTCTTCCTGGACATCCTGTTGCTGCCCTGCGTCATGGAGAGCCTGCAGCCCTGGGTCCATAGGATCAAGGCTCCCCACCCCAGGGCTCCAGAAGATCACAGGTGGGGTGGATGTTGGAGTGGGACAACACATAACCCTGGTTCTGGGCCTGGGTAATTGCAGGGTTGGTCAGACCTCCATCTCTCCTCTTTCTTTGCTGTCTTGGCCATCAGGGTGAACTCTCCAGCATTGCCCTGGCTAGTTTATCTCTTGAAGCAATCACAAGCAAGGGCCAGTTCTGCTTTTATGTCCTCAGGGTTGGCACCTACACCTTCAGGGCCAGCTCTACTGTGTTGCCCTGTCTCGGTGAAGGGGCCACTCTCGTGTGCTGTAGCTGATGAGGGACAGGAACTGTTCTCCCACTCTTGTGACCTCAGGGCCAGCTCTTCCACCTGCCTCAGGTGTTGATGGGTGGGGGGTATCTCTCCCCTGCCCATGCCAATCCCGGGAGACAGATGCATAATGGGGACAGCTCTCCCATGCTCCCAACTTTGGGGCTGGCTCACCTACACCTCTGCCAACAGGGTCAGCTCTGCTGTGCCACCCAGGTGAGATGTGGGGTTCATGTTCCCAACTGCTGAAGCTGGTAAGGGGGAGGTCTGCTCCCTTGCCTGCCGCAGGTGGCAGGGGTAAGAGGGAGAGGGCATCTTTCCCTCACCCTTACATTGGCATGGCAGACTCCGGGGTTACTGGGGTTACTAGTGGCTACCTATCCCACTCTCACACACTCAGGCCTAGCTCACCCGTGCCTCTGCCAATAGGATCCGCTCTGCTGTGCTGCCCAGGTAAGGAACAGGGTCCTCCTACCTGAGTGCAGATGATAATGGGGAGAGTCAGCTCTCTCATCTGTCACAGGCGGTGAGGGATGAGGGGTAAGGGGGCCACCTCTCCCCCACCCACACCGCCGCATGACAGATGAAGAGTGGGGACAGCTCTCCCACGCTCACAGCTTCGGGGTGGCTCACCTGTGCCCTTGTCAACAGGGTCAGCTCTGCTGTGTTGCACAGATCCGGTGTCGGCCTCCTTTCCCAAGTGTCCTGTCTGGTAGAGGGGTCAGTTCCCACCACCACGCTACAGGCTAGGGAGGTGGCACCATGCCCCTGTCATGCCCTCTGTCTACAGCACCAACTCTATGGTGCTGCCCATTTGAGGCAGAAGGCCCATCCTGCAGCTAGTGAGGGGTTGGGTCAGGTCCCCCAGCTGCTGCAGGTGTGGAGGGGTGAGGGGAGTGTAGCCGGAAGGTTTCTCCGGTCCTGCCCAGCCCTGCGGTCCCACAGCTGCTTATAAAATAATCACTCAGAAGCTTATATTAATTATAACTGCTTGGCCATTAGCTCAGGCTTATTACTGACTAGCTCTTACACTTAAATTAACCCATAATTCTTATTTGTGTTTAGCCATGTGGCTTGGTACCTTTTCTCAGTTCTGCCTTGACATCATGGTTCCTCTGTGTCTGGCTGTGACTCCTGACTCAGTCTTCCTCTTCCCAGAATCCTCCTTGTCTGCTGGCCCCGCCTATACTTCCTGACTGGCTACTGATGAATCAGCATTTTATTAAACCAGTGTTCAAGGGCATTATCCCACAACAGAGGAAGAGGGCATCTTTTCCCTCACCCATACTACCACATGGCAGACTAGAGGGGTATGACCTGCTCTCCCTTTCTCATGCCCTCAGGGTCAGCTTGCTCATGCCTCTGTGAACAGGGTCAGCTCTATTGTGCTTTCCAGGTGACATGTAGGACCCTCTCTCCTGAGTGCCTCAGCTGGTGAGGGGCGGGGCCAACTCTGTACCGTCCCATCTTCTCTGCCTTCATCAGGGTCATGGACCAAGTCCTGGTCCTTGGCAGAAGCCCAGAGCCAGACATCTGGCCCTGCCTGGGTAGCAGGAGAGCATCTGCGTCAGCCCATTCCTCACTGCCCTCGCCTCTTCAAATCTGCCCCTCTCTCTTGTATATCCCACCCTGTACTCACTCACTGTAATGGTGCCTGATTGCCCGGCACCAGAGGCTGTAGTTGTTCTCTGGAACTCGCCAGGTCTGGGAAGGGTGGGTTGTTAGTGGGTGAACTTCTTCCCAACCCAAGTCCAGGGACCTGGGCGGAGCTGTGGTTGTTCTCTGGAACCCGCCAGGTCTATGAACAGCGGGCTGCTCGTGGGTGAACTTCCAGCTCAAAGTTTCATTGCTAACTAGCGAGTTTCTGTATTCCTGAGTACAATCTTTTTTTAAATTAATAAATGTATCCTATTTTTAAACATGAGTCTTAGGAAATTATAAACAAGATAGATCTATTGTTGAGTTTGAGTTTGAGAATTCTTTTTTTGTTGTTGTTTTTTTTTTTTGTTTTGTTTTTTTGTTTTTTCGAGACAGGGTTTCTCTGTGTAGCTTTGCGCCTTTCCTGGAGCTCACTTGGTAGCCCAGGCTGGCCTCGAACTCACAGAGATCCGCCTGTCTCTGCCTCCCGAGTGCTGGGATTAAAGGCGTACGCCACCAACGCCCAGCTGAGAATTCTTATAATGAGTTATAATTATCATTTCCAGTAATAAAAGAAATATTTCTGAGTACTCTTTTTCAAAATGCTGATACTGATATTATGACCTTTTCAAGAGGCAGTTGTTTTTCTGTTACCAAAGCTCTGTGCGCGTTAGTTTGTGTCAAAAAAAAACTAATCACCTGGAAGGGAGAGCCTGGTGTGGACGGTAGGCAGGTCAGTGGGAGCGGAGGGAGGGTCTGGTGTGGACAGTAG
>CABHPH010112688.1:45661-64072 GCA_902168325.1 Peromyscus nudipes
GTAGGCAGGTCAGTGGGAGCGGAGGGAGGGTCTGGTGTGGACAGTAGGCACGTCAGTGGGAGCAGAGGGAGAGCCTGGTGTGGACGTAGGCAGGTCAGTGGGAGCGGAGGGAGAGCCTGGTGTGGACGGTAGGCACGTCAGTGGGAGCGGAGGGAGGGTCTGGTGTGAACGGTAGGCACGTCAGTGGGAGCCTTTTTAAAAAAATAGTTTATGTAGTAGGGCCCCGCCTGCTGTGGATAGTGCTAACCCTGGGTCCATTGACCTGGGTTGTAAGAAAGCAGGCTGAGTAAGCCCTTGTGAGCAAACTAGTAATCAGTGTTCCTCCATGGTCTCTGCTTCAGGTCCTGCCTCCACACTCCTGTCTCTGGCTCCTGCGCTTGCTTGTCTTCTTGCAGGACTATATTCTGTAATCTGAAATAAACCCTTTCTCTCCTTTCTCACAGCAACAGAAAACAAACTACTATGGTACTGTGGAGTAATCTTTTTGTGCACTGTAAATACGTATTATTCTCATTGTTAATAAAAAGCTGATTGGCTGATGACTAGGCAGGATTTTCAGGACAGAGAGAATGCTGGGGAGAAGAAGGGTGGAGTCAGAGGAATTGAGAACCAGACGCAGAAGAAGCAACGTGGTAAGTTCATAGATGAGGTAAATGAGCCTCAGGCAGCACATAGATTAATAGAAATGGGTTAATTTAAGTTGTAAAAGCTGACTGGAGATAAGGTGAAGCTATCGCCAGGCATTTATAATTAATATAAGTCTCTAAATGATTATTTGGGAGCTGGCCGATGGGACAGAAACACTCTGCCTACACTACAGTCTGTTACTGGAAGGAGAAAATTGAGCAGTGGTTATTTTTACTGAAGGATACCCAAAATTAATGAAGCATCCAAAAATATATTTTAGGTATCTCTAATCCCATAAAATATTTTCCTTACCCCATCAGAGCATTAAGCCCTCAAAAGTCTCCTGAGTTCCTTGAGTGCCTCATATTCCAGTAAAGGTTTGGTTCCCATAGGGGGCAAATTCAGATGAAATTTGGTTTGCAGGATTTTTAAGGAGTGACTTTGGGTGTCAACTGACCTCCGGGGGGAGCTTCTTGGAGTTGCTAAGTGGAGATAATTGTTGGTCATTGAAATATGCGCTATTCTTTCAAGGGGCCTCACTGTGGCCCACAAGCCTAGCGAGCTCCCCGTGGGAGCTAATAGTTGAAAGCTGTCTGCTGTCGGTGATCACAGCAGGTGGAGCTCAACATTACTGATGGATCAGGATTGACAATCCTAGATGTGCCTGTTTGCTGTTGCACAAGGAAACTAAAATGACTAGGTGGCAGCTATAGCTTAAAATTTGGTAGGAGTTTTCCCAGTCAATAAACACAAGTGCTATAGGGTCACAGTAGTAATGACAAGGACAGCTACTCTTGTCTTCACCTGTTGGCTCTCAGATTTATGTATGTTTTTTAAACAAGGTACTGGAGTACCATAAAATATCTTGAATTCGAATTATACAACATTCCAGTCAATACCCTAAACTCAAAAGATAATGGCCACTAAGCAGATACTACTGAACGTACTATATTCTAATACCCCCATCATTCTGGTTAATTCTATGTGCAGTAAGAGCCTATGATGCCATGATTACGGGCCCATGGCTATACTTCTTTTTCCTGCACATTCATTCCTCTTATCTAACACACTGTTGTGTACAGAGTCATGCCAATACATGACACCCTCTATGTGCTCTCAAAATGTGGTGGTGGTTGCTAAGTGTTGTGGCACATACCTGTAATCTTAGCACTAAGGAGGTTGAGGCAGGAGGATAATGAGTTCAAGGCCAGCCTGGACTGTATAGTTAGATCCTGTCTCAGGGGGAAAAAAAAAACGACACCTCACACCTAATATATACCAACTACTGTGTCTGGGATACTCATCAGTAAGTGTCTGGTTAATCTCTTCAAGAGATTCCATGGTTAGTGTCTGGTGAATAGAAAGCTTGCTTCCATCCCTACCCAGCACAGGCACTTCGTCCACACACTCACGGGGTGACATCCACATGGATATGAAGGTGCTTGCTGCTGACCTTCCAGCATTTCACCCCAATACTTGGCTCCGGGTTTTTTTTATTAATAAAGACCTTTTAAGATTCTGCTACAGAGGGCCACACTGCTGCTGGAGCCATGCTATTCTGAGTGGCCTGTGCTGCCACCTGGGGCCATATCTGGACATCCTTATCTGGCTGCTGCCCAGGACCGTGTCTGGGTCTGTGGCCCTACCGTAGCCAGGGTCTGTGTTGAAGTCCGTGGCCCAAATTGCCACCACAGGTCACACAGAGCCCCGGTTCTGGGCCACAACCTGTGACCTTGTTGGTGTCGGAGGACCATGCTGTTGCTAGGGCCATGCTGATCTGAGTGGCCTCTGCTGCCACCTGGAGCCATGATGTCATCCAAGCCTGAGCTGCTGCCAAGGGCCATGTCTGGATCCATGGTCCTGCTGCAGCTGGGATCTGTGTTGATGTCTGTGACCTGTGTTACTGCAGAGGGTCAGATGAAATCAGAAGGCTATGCTGAGCTGGCCCCACCCTTTGACGGCCCTGGGAAAGCTAGCCTGCCCCTCACTGGATAATGCAGCAAGAGAGCTGGCCCCAACCCTCACAGGAGGGCTGACAGCCCTCCCCTTGCATGGGGGACAGAGGGTCCCATCCCCTCACCACGGGCTTAGGAGAACTGGCCCTGATGGCATGGGCATAGGAGAGTTAACTCCACCCCTCACCTGAGGGGGGTGGCCCCAGTGGTCCAGACTGACCAGCTCAGCTGCCACCCAGGCCCACAGCCCAGCCTTGGGTTGGCCACCCTGACATCTACTCCATGTAGGATCTGCTGGAGCTCCTAAAGGGACTGGTCCTGTGGAATGATACCCCCAGAGTCTCCACAACTCAGGGTGGCCACGGGATGTCCCAGAGGAGTTTCAATGAGGACCCAGTGGTGATGGTGTACCACAAACCTGAGGCCTTGAACCAGACCAGTGACACTCATTTGTAAGTAAAGCTGATTAGACAACAGGGTGTACCAAGTGACACACCGAGGCTCCCAGTGCCACCAGGATGAATGAAGAGGTGCTGGAGTGAAGAGGTTTATGTTTGTTTTGGTTTGGTTTGATTTTTTTAAAATTCTTTTGGGAGGGACGCTGCAGGGGTGAGGGGCAGATATGGGGGGACTGGGAGGTGAGTGGAATTGGGGTGCATGAATCAATAAAGAAATTATGTTAAACAAACAAAAACCCAGGAGGCTGGGAAGGGCGGAGGGGGGGGAGAGCTAATCATGTAATTTCTCTTCTCCCCCAAGTCCAAATATACTCTACACTTTGTCCACTTTTCCTTCCACACAAAGGGATGACCATGGCCGTTGGGAAGGCTGTCCATTAGAATTGGCTTTCATGTGGTTCCTGAGTAGAGCTGCAGGATAATTTCATCTATTTTTCTTTTGCGCCCATGAAGTCAGCCCATCCATGGGCTTTCCAGCTGGTCTTAGGGATGGCCCCTCCGGTTGTGGATATGACCACATCTGTGTAACAGAAAGTAGTGATGGGAAGCTCCGAGCCACTTGCTCATGTAACTTACTGAGTCCTCTGACTGCATTTTTTGTCCAACTCTGCCCAGCTTACAGTGGGTTGTTGCTTTGTCTGCCTAGTTTTACGACTTGAGCGGTCTTACACAACCCCAGCTTGTGACTGGCAAGTGTGACTACATGAACGCTGTGTGTCCCATTGGTCGCGTGTTTCACTTCACATGCATGATACTATCACCGCACCAGGCCCCAGACCTCAGCACAGCTGACTCCATGCAGGAAGTACCATTCAGCCTGCAAACCTCGGCAGGTAGACAGGACTACCAGCCGAAAAGACCTAGTCCATCAAAGTCACAGTTCTGGGAACGTCTTTAAATGTACTAACTTTGCTTTTTTGCCTCTGTAGTTCTGCTTTTGGCTACCTGTTCTTGTTAACTGAAGTATGTCAACCCAGGATATGGTTTTGAGTATAAAGCTCACCCTGAGAAAGTCTTAGGGCTACACTAAGATCCCAAACACCCAGTGTAGTTGCCGGCCAGCTAAAGAAGACTTCCTATTGTATCTGAGCAGTTTTTTTCTCCACATTTCTGGAGGTCCCACTGAGATCTCCAGAGACCAGTGTTCAAGACACTGGGGGGCGGGGGAGTCTCAGAGCCCCTTGGAGAGGGAAAGAGTGCAGTAGTCAAGGGACTCCTAGGGGGTGGAAACCTGGGATGTTCTAGGTCCCCAGGACTCCCTTTGATCCATCACTGCCTAATGCTTCAGAGGAGTCTGACACCTCCACCCCAAAAGGAAACACATTAGAAAGTTGCCTGGTCTCTAGAGGTAAGTCTGGACACATAGGAAAGGTCAGACATGGCCACTGATCCATTGTCCAGGGTCTGTGTGAGACATCACTGGGTCCCTCTCTGTTTCAGGTGTGTGAATGTGTGGTAGCCACCCCTAGTTGTCTTTACCATGTGTCTTTCTGGTGTCTGTTTCTCTGTGTGTCTGTGTGTCTCTGTCAGTTCTGTTTCCCTGCATTGACTAGTACCTTTCTCAGTGTGAGACACCCCACCTCCCCTGGCTTAAGACCTGTGTCTCTTTCTGGAGACCTGAATCCTTTTGGCTCTGTCAGAGAAACCAAAAAAACCTCTGCCTGCCTGCCTGTCTCTGGAGAGCTCACTTGTTTTGTGTCTTAACTCCTGCGTATGGTCCAGGAAGGTCCCAGTTCTTGTGTGGAGGTGAGGAGGGGCTGGGCCTTTCATCCAGGCCCTCTGCCATCTATTCAGAATACACAGAGGGAAGGAGAAACAGTCCCCTTGAAGTGTGCATTTCCTCAGCTCCCTTGTGTGCTCTAAGATGTCCCAGGGAAGGGGAAAAGGAAGTTACATTTCTTCCTTTTTCATGATTTATGTCACCTTTTCAACCACTGATCTGTACAATTCAAAACCTCAAAACCCACTATCCTCTGGAAAAAAAAAAAAGGAGAAAAACTGCCCCCAGGGCCAAGCAAGGGGATTTCTGCTTGACAATGCAGCCTGCATAGAACGGATTTTCCCTTCTGCCCAACACGGACCAAGGAGACTTTAAACCATGTTAGATAGGTCCTTTTTAGAAGAATTAAAGACAGCTGCTCAAAAGATTTCCTTTGTCACCCAGTCAGCCCCAAATATTAGGAAAGTTATAAAAGTTAGAAACACGTAAAGGTATAAATAGGTCCCAGTTGCTGGAGGTAGCTCAACAGGTGTTTAGCAACAGCTCGATTGGGACAAGACCATTTGCATAAACTGAAAGCCACTGTCACCTTCTAAATGATGAGACATGGTTAGACTTACAGATACACAGCGAAAGTTTTGTGTCTTGCCCTCTGTCAGAAGCTATCTCCTAGCTGAAAGTCCTGCCTCCAATCAAAAGGTACAGTTGGACTATCCCTCATGTTGACAACAGATTCTTGGGGTTACTGGCAAAAAACAATTCCCCAGGACTGACCCAACATCAAGTTCCCATAAATTGTTCAACTAACCAGCCCAACTACCCACCCCTGACCAAATTAAACAATACCCAATGACCCTGGAAACAAAAAGGAAAATTACAGTCCAGATTGCCTGACTTAGAGAGACAGGCATCCTGGTGCCCCGCCAGTCACCCTGGAATGCATCTCTCTGGGACCTCTGCTTCTCATGAGTCTGATTTCTCCAGGGAAACATGTATACACACACCGTCTTGGACCTGAAAAGTGCATTCTTCCCATTGGTAGAGATAAGTCACTCACCTTTTCTTTTAAATGGACAGACCCAGAGGAAGGTTATAGGAGGCAACTTACACGGACCAGGTTGCCCTAAGGATTTAAAAATTCTCCAACCCTGTTTGATAAGACACTACATGCTGACCTCCTGGCCTTCTATCAGAGGTTTCCAGGGACCATACTCTTAAAATATGTAAATGACCTCTTCCTAAGCTCTACCTAAAATAAATGACAAAAGGGCCACTGAGGGACTGCTTCAAGAATTACAGACTTTGGGCTACAGGATGCGGGCTAAGAAAGCCCAACTTTGTACATCAGAGGCTACCTGTCTTGACTAGCAGCCGAGGGGAGGCAAAAGGAGCCTGTCTCAGAATAGGATTGCTGCCATGCTTCAGATCCCAACTCCAAAGACTAAGAGACAGGTTTGAGATTCTAGGTGCAGTTAGGTATTGCTGCCTCTGGACAGTCGAGTTTTTGGAAATATCAAAGTCTCTATACACCAGCACAAGGTGGAGGCAGTAGCATGGGGTGGGTGGGATAGAGCAACACCGAGTCCCTAATCTGGACTGAAACTAAACAAAAAGCATTGAGGATTAAAAACAACTCTGACTTCTGCTCCAGCCCTACCACTTCAGATGTCTCAAAACCTTCTCATCTGTTTGTCCATGATGAAAGGATTTTAATCCAAACTTTGGGGCCATGGAAGCACCCTGTGACTACCTGTCCAAATGAATGGACCCTGTAGCCACAGGATGGCCCACTTGTCTAAGAGATGTGGCAGCTACTGGTAGTTTGAGGAAATCATCAAACAAGTTAATTCTGGATCAAGATCTACTGACAGCACCCCATGCTGTTGTTCCTCCGAGGAACACCAGCAGGCTGTCGTCTAATGCCTGTCTGACCCAGTACCAGGCCCACTCCTGGACCACCATCAGTTGAGGTCAGTTTGCGAAACCCACCATCATCAATCCTGGTACCCTCTAGACTGGTGATGACCTGCAGGTACTCATCCATGAGTGTTATGAGATGAAAGATGAAACCAGGTATGTGGGAGTTGCAGTAGTCTTTTTAACCAAAATGATTTGAGCCCAAGCCACGTACCTTGGCCCAGAAAGCAGACGCGATCAATCTAACCCGGGCCTGCATGGGGTGAAGGAAAGTCCACCACCGTATACATGGACAGTTGCTGTGCTTTTCACTACCATAGGTGCCTATGGTAGGAACTATAGAGAAAGAGGGCTTCTCACCCCTGGGGAAAGGACATTGAAAACAAAGAGAAAATCTTGGCCCTCCTGGAGGCTATTTGGCTTCCTCTGCAAATTGCTATCGTCCACCGCTCCACTTGAGGACAACAAAAAGATGACTCCTCTGAGGCAAGCGGTAACTGGGCCACTGATCTGGATGTCCAACAACTGGCCCTAAGGCCACTGGGGCCTATTGACATTCTAATGACATCCCTGACCACTGACATCCCTCCAACCAATGCCTGAGACTCCTGAGACAACCAAGAGGTTACTAAAAGAAAAAACAAAACAAAACAAAAAAACAGCTCAAACCCACAGGTTGGTGGAGGCTACCAGAGGGAAAGATCATTCTCTCAGAGACAACTGGAAGGTCTCTGGTATCGGACCTTTACCAGGATACTCAACTGGGGTCCATAAAACATTCTGAGCTGCTCAGTCCAAGGTATATTATACCTAGAGTGGACAGCCTGGCGAAAGACGTCTTAGCCAGATGTCGGTTTGTGCTCAAGTAAATTCAAAACAGATATCCCTTACCCAGGAAGGAGTGAATGAGAGGCCAACACCCTGGAGAGCTCTGGGAAAACTGACTTCACCAAGACCCTGCCCTCCACGGGAGGGTGAAAGTACTTGCCAGTTTTTATAGATACCTTTTCTGGGTAGGTAAAGTGTTTCCCACCTGGACTGAAAATGCTTAGACGACATCTTAAAAGCTCCTCCTGGAACTGGTCTCCTGATTTGGCCTCCCCCCAGCAATGGTGCCCCGACAATGGCCCGGCTTTCACAGCCGTAGCTCTCAATAGTGAAAGCTTTAGAAATAGTGTGGAAACTTTGTTGTGCATATAGACCTCAGAATTCTGGGCAGGTAAAACAAAACAGAACAAAAACTAACAAAACTCTCCTTAGAGCCCAGTGAAGAGTAGATTGGCCTTCTTTCTTGGTTTTGCTTCAGGCCAGCTGCACCCCATATAGGGAGGGATTCAACCCCTCCCAAGATTGTTTGGAAGTCCTGCCCCCACTGCCTCCCAGGCTCAGAGACCAACAGCTGGCAGAACTCTCTAATCATTTCTTTCTAAAGATATTGCAGGCCCTCCAGTCCTCCATAAAGGCTATTCATTGGGCCATGTGAGAGCCCCAGCTGACTTCTGAGTCCACCAGTTTCCCTTTGTTTGATTTTGGTGATGCTGTCTAGGCTAAACAGGTAGGCAAAGGGGCACTGGAACCAGCTTAGAAAGCCCCCTACAAGGTGATTCTTTCCACTGCTGTGTCTGTGAAAGTAGCTGGCATCACACCATGGATCCACGACAACCAGGTCAAGAAAATGGAAGCCATAGATGAGGATGCCAAATGGACTGTCCAAACCCATTGAGGTTTCATCAGGCCCCAGGCCCTTCCACTGACTGCCCCATTACCTCCTCCTGATTCTTATGTTCGGTATAAATACAAGATTATGATCCAACCCCCACTACCCTCAGGCCTGGACCTGGGAACTGAGGAAGACAGACACAGGGAGGTGACAGTTGGTGACTACAGACCAGCGACCCACATTCATCTTGACTTTTGCTCACTGGTGCCCACTTTAAATGTCTGGTTGTATTGGGAAAAGAGACAAATTGGGAGTTTGTATGACAAATTGCTAAATAGTCTTATAAATAAAAAACCCAGAGCCAGATATTGGGGTGAGAAGCTGAGAGATCAGAGGAACAGGACAAGTCACAGGCAACCTCACCTCACCAACACCTCAGTCTCCAAAGAGACCTACTTCCTGTATACCCACGCCTATATGCCTTTCTGTTCTGCCATCTCATTTCCTCTCTCTGCCCAGCTACATCACTTCCTCTTCCTGCCCAGCTCTATCACTTCCTGTCTGTCTGTACAGACCTCCAGAACTCCATGGTTGACTAGTATTGGAATTTAAGGCGTGTGCTACCACACCTGGCTCTGTTCCCAGTGTGGCCTTGAACTCACAGAGATCTGGATGGATCTCTGCCTCCCAAATGCTAGGATTAAAGGTGTGTGCTATTATTGCCTGACTTCTATGTTTAATATAGTGGCTGGCTTTTTCCTCTGATTCTCGATAAACTTTATCGGGGGACACAGATAAAATATCACCACAGGAGTTTATCTTTTGAGATATAAATACAGGGTTTACAATTCTCTGCATGCCCTGTGGCTGGGCCCCCTAGTTGCCAGGAACAAGGGAGTTTCCATTGCAAAAATCAGGGTTGTAAATCAGGTTGTAAAGCTTCCTGAAAACTCACAGATAAATATATAGAAAGAAAGCCTCCTCCCAGGAAATGCACAATAGAAATATGTAATTCAATGGCCATAAAATTAAAAATCTGGAAATTCTGTAAGAAATATTCTGGCCTTGGGAAAACAGGGAAAACCCAGGGAATCAGATGGTATGCCACAGGAAGGGACCCTGAGGTTATTGAGTTAATCATTCCCAGCCAAAAATTGGCCAGGATGGCTGGTTATGTTTAGACACTCTGCCTCCATACTACACAGGGTTAGCAACTAACCAGACTGTCAGCCCATTGGCTGACAAAACTCACTGTGACTGAGGGCAACCCAAATTAACATTAGAGGACTTACAACAGACTGAAAGCTGTCTAATATCCTTTGGCCTCAGCACTTCGACTTATTCTGATGCCTGCCATTCTGCCTTGCAGGTTAATTCCTCTGGGTAACAGCAGGAGGAGAAAGAAGGAGGAGAAGAAGCAGCTGTGCTCATCCTCATTCTACTCCTGGCGGGAGCTGGCAACAGCCATAGACACATTAGCCTTATCATGGGAGATTAAAAACTTTAAAAACTAAGTAG
This sequence comes from Peromyscus nudipes, assembly GCA_902168325.1. Taxonomy (NCBI): domain Eukaryota; kingdom Metazoa; phylum Chordata; class Mammalia; order Rodentia; family Cricetidae; genus Peromyscus; species Peromyscus nudipes. The sequence continues at coordinate 55,517 of CABHPH010112688.1, forward strand.
GCAGGTTGGTCAAGACCTAGAGGTATTACAAGTTCCTGTTTCTGAACTAAAATAACAAATTCTATTGCAGAAGTGGTCTACAAAATTAGAGGGGTTTAGACTTAGTTCTTATGAGATAAAGGGAACTTTGTATGACTTTGGGGGAAACCTGTTTTCTATGGAAACCGATCAGGAGTAATTAAAAAAAAAATCTTGCCATGGTTGGAGAAAAACCTCAAAAAGAAAAAGACAAAGACATGAATCAGATAATTGGTACCAGTCTCTGTTCTTGTGGTCCCCCTGGCTAACTGCTCTGTTATTAGCACTGCCTGGGCCTTTAATTTTCATCCTGATTGTATTAATGGAGGGACCTTTGTCTTAAGCTATAGAGCAGTATGAATCCATGATTTGACTCATTCACTAAGACCATGGGGAATGTAGCAGGCCCCCAGACCTCAGTAGGTCACCAGACCCTAGCACAACTGACTCCATGATGGAAGTACAGTTCAGTCTGTAAAACTCAGCATGTAGATGGCACCACTGGCCAAAATGAAAACAGAGACCTAATCCATAAAAGTCCACAGTTCAGGGAAAGTTTCTAAAAGTACTAACCTTGTGTTTTGGCTTCTGTAGTTCCTGTTCTTGTTAACTGAAGTATGTCAACCCAGGTTATGGTTTTTGTGTTTAAAAGCTCAGCCTGAGAAAGGCTCAGGACTACACTGGGATCCTAAACACCCAGTGTAGTTGCTGACCAGCTAATACAGACTTTTTGTTGGCTTAAATCTGTGTCTAAGTAGTTTTCTCTGGTGGATACTCCACAACAACCACAGAACAAACTTCCTCTTTCAGAAAATACATAACTTTACCCTAAAGATGGTTTGATCTTATCCTGAATCTCCCAGGCCTGGACTGTGACTTTCCCATTGGGTCTTGCCATAATTTCTTTTTTTATTTTTAAGCATTTAAAATCTATTTATTTTATTTTGTGTATGGGTGTTTTGTCTACATGTATGCTTGTGTGCACCATGTGTGTGTTTGGTGCTCATAAAGGCCAGAAGATGGCATCAGATACCTGCCCCCCAGAATTGGAATTACGGTAGTCCTGAGTCACCACATATGGCTGGGAATCTAACCCAGGTCCTCTGGAAAAGCAGCCAGTGCCTTTCCCTCTTGAGCCATCACTCTAGCCCCTTGCCATAACACCTTAACATTTTTTTCTACCCCTGGACACGTACAACCTTTGAATCTCCCTGGTATATGACTGCAGAGGTATAGCATGAATCTTAAAAGTTCTTATTAATGAAAACAAACCCAGAGCCAGGTATTGGGGTGAATGCTGGAAGATCAGAGAAGCAGAACAAGCCACAGCTTCCTCACCTCACCAATTCCTCAGCTGATTCTATTTCCTCAGACTGGAAGCCTCTGAGTCCTCATCCAGAATGAATCTCAGCTGAACTACTGCTCAAAAGCCTAAAAGCTTAACCAGCCTAGTTCCTCATCCTCACGCCATAAATACCTTTCTGCTTCCTGCCATCACTTCCTGGTATTAAAGGCTCTTGTTACCATGCCTGGCTGTTTCCAGTATGGCTTTGAACTGGCAGAGATCCGTCTGGATCTCTGCCTCTGGAATGCTAGGATTAAAGGTGTGAGTGCCACCATTTTCTGGCCTCTATATCTAGTGGCTGTTCTGTTCTCTGACCCCAGATAAGTTTATTAGGGTCCACAATATTTTGGGGAACACAATATCACCACACAGAGGCCTTTTCTATTTGATGGCTTCACTCAGAGATGGTAGTCTTTCTTATTGGTCCAATTCAATGTTCCCAATTGGAATTTACTGCACGGGGCACTGTTGCGGAGTATTACTTTATGACCCGTCCAGCGGGTCCAGTTATTCGTGGGTCTCGAGCCGGGAAACACCTGAAAGCCAATGGGGGCGAGAAAGAGAAGGAAGCCTTGCACATATAATGAATGACAAGAGTCAGTCTGAGTCGTGTCAAGGCTCCGTTTATTTGACCAGAGGCTGAGGTTTATATCCAAAGTTTCAGGCAGGGAGGGGGAGCAGAGAAGGCAAGGAGTAAAGAATGTGAATTCCTGAGAGAGGGTTAAGGTGAGGTCACTTTGGTCCCAGGCCCTGCAGTTGGATGATTAGCATTTGTTTTAGAAAGTTTATCTAGTTGTAAATCCTGAGGTTGGCCGGTACCAGGCCCCTGCTGTGGGCTAATTAACACATGTTTCAGGAGGTTTACTTAATTGTAAATTCTGTACCAGGTCCCTGCTTTTAGGAGACTTGATAAATCAGGAAAGTGACACAGCTGCCCAGAGTCTCAGTCTCTAACAACTTTAACTATGTAAAGGTGTGTTACATTTGTTTTTGCTGCATTAGTTTAATGATGTAAAGATGTGTTGCTTTGCCTGCCTAAGGTACCTGGTTGGTCTAATAAAAAGCTGAATGGCCAATAGCTAGGCAGTAGAGGGATAGGTGGGGCTGGTGGGCAGAGAGAATAAGTAGGAGGAGGAATAGAGGCTTGAGAGAGGAGAGAGAATGAGAAAGAGAGGGAGACTCCTGGGGCCAGCCAGCCAGGCAGCCATCAACTAGTCAGACATAGAAGAAGCAGGAAAAGTAGGACATATAGAATGAAAGGTAAAAAGCCCCAGAAAAATGTAGATGAACAGAAACAGGTTAAGTTATAAGAGCTAGTGAGACAAGCCTAAGATAAGGCTGAGCATTCATAACTAATAATAAGTCTCTGTGTCTTTATTTGGGAGCTGGTTGGCAGCCCAAAAGAAAGCCTGTATAGGGCACTATACTTCCTTTTGTGTGTTTGTGCAGTAATTTGTTACTTTGGATGGGATGTTCTGGAATGACCCTAACCACAGTAACTACAGTGTTACTGACTTGGTAGGCCCTGAACCTCTCACTCTCTGGAAAACTTGTTTATTATCACTGTTTATAATGGGCAACCTGATTCTTGGTCAAGCAAGGATGATATAATAAAGGTAATGGATTAATGCAGTATTTTTCAGGGCATCTAGGTGGGTCAGAGCTCTTCAAAATATAAATATAATGAAGTAAAGAAGAATAAGAAACACTGGGGTAAATTAATTTTTTTTTCCTGTAATCTCTTCCTGGTGAATGAAAGAAAACAGTTCCGGATTTTTCTTTTGATGGGGATGAAAAGTCTGCATTTCCCCAATTCAGGGCTGTGCACAGTACAGTAGACATCATGTTTCCCTGTGAAAGGAATCACACACATCTGACACTGACTACAGTTACAGTAAGGCTACCACTTAATGCGGTTTGTGTTGGCATACTGTGCTTTATTTTGTCGTGTTTGAGACAAGGTCTCAGTGTAGCCCTGGCTGGTCTGAAACCTGCTATGTAGATTACGCTGACCGGCCCGCCGCTATGCTCCTGCTTTTCCTGCCCAAAGAGCTAGGATGCAGGTGGTCACCACCACATCCAGATCTCCTGTCATTTTCAATGATGCATCTGAATAGAACGAACATTGCTATCCCTGTATGTTTTGAAGATACACAACACTGACATTAGTTTCCTCCTCCTCCACCACCGCTGCCTCAGCTGAAGATATTATTTTTGATTTATTATCTTGGCTAAAGGGTAGACACGTTTAAAGAATACTATTTACCTTTTTCTTCTGTAAGAGTTCTTACCCTACACACATTATGGGTGGTTGCATTTCTCTCCTAATAATAAATTCACAGACAAACCAAACAGCATAAAACTCCCTGTGAGCTAACCTTACTCTGTTTAACTGCTCCTATATGTTCCCACTCTTCAACTGCTTTAAATGCCAGGCATCATTGGTCATTCAGACCATGCCCAGCAAGTGTTGACATTCTTGTCTTCCCAGAGCACAGTTACTAAAGTTGAGGGAGCTATGTACCTGTTGGGATGGTCTTAGCAGGTACATCTGAACTGTATCACAGGGTCTGCCCCCAGTGACACGGACTCTTTTCCAGGCGATAGTCACTGCACTACAAACTGAACAAGACCTCAAGACTTGCTTATCACTGGACCTACTGTCCTTTGGTTCCTCAGGCTGGTTTCTTTCTCTGTTTTTCCTTTGGAGAAATTGACTTTAATGGTAAATTTCAAATGAGGAACTTTTTGGTGAGTCATTTCATTAGTTTCACTCGGTATAAGTCACCATTTCTTACATACATCTAAAATCCATTCCATCAGTAAATTCACCCCAGATCCTGGACTCTTGGTTTCAATAGTCTATTTAAATCAGTAGCTCCCTTTTTATAATCACAAAGATCCCTTGATGAGGCACCCTCAAAATTCAGCACCGCATTCATCAAAATAGAACACATACTGGCCCATAAAAGGAAAGTTAAAAAAATTAATAGAAAGCATGCAAGAATCTATCCTCAGATAAAAATGGAAACCTAGCTATTCATAAATACAGACCAGAAAAATTAAAGATAATACGCAGCAGCACTTGTTAAAGTTTGTGGGATTCAGCTAAAGCAAGGTTAAAGGAATCTGTTTCATTACATATTACATATTAGAAAAGAAGAAGAACCTGCCCATGGTGGCTCATGCCTGTAATCACTCAAGAGGCCGAAGGCAGGAGGGTCACAGTTTGAGGTTAGCCTGGGCTGTGTGGAAATCAGTCTCTCTCTCTCTCTCTCTCTCTCTCTCTCTCTCTCTCTCTCTCTCTCTCTCTCTCTCTCAAAAAACAAACAAAAAAGCTATTTAGTCCAAGCTGGCCTGGAACTCTCTCACTATTCCCTGCTGAGATTGAAATTACGGGTATGTTAGGATCACATTTCACTGTTCTCATTCCTAAGTGAGGTAGTCTTTTTATTTTGAGACAGAATTTCATGAGCCCAGGCTGGCCTCAAATTCACTATGCAGTTCAGAATGACCTTGAACTTCTGGTCCTCCTGCCTGTACCTCCCAAGTCTCGGTGTTACTGGTGAGTATCATCATGCCTCGTTTCTGCAGTTCAGTCCTTTAAGGATGCCAGACAAGCACTCTGTCAACTGGCTTTCCTATTTTTGAATTTTAATTTCTTTGCTCAGTTTCAGTTTCCCCGGCCTTTTTCAGATAATGTGTTTTGGAGATGTTTCCTCCCAGTTTGTGGCTTATCTTTTTATTCTCTAGACAATGTCTATCACAGAAGTCTCTTTTCTTTCTTTTATTAACAATAGATATTTTTCATACAGCATATTCTGATTACAGTTTCCCCTCCCCCAACTCCTCCAAGATTCTCCCCATTTCCCTTCTATCAGAATCCACACCTTTCTGTCTCTCAATGGAAAACAAACAGGCATCTAAAGAATAATAATACGATAAAACAAAAATAAACCAGGATAGGACAAAAACAGAAGAAAAAGAGCCAAAGAAAAAGCACAAGATATACATGAAGACACAGAGACACCCATGTTTGTGCACACAGGAATCCCCTGAAAACAAGAAAGAATCTGTAAGGTTTAAAAAAAAAAAAAAGCCCCACCCAAACATAGGAGACAAAGGACTTCCAAAGATGCCATTGAGTGTGTCTGTGTCACAGACGTTTCTAACGGCAATGATCGTGGATCGTGCTTTTGGTCTGGGGCTCACACGCCACAGTCACGCTAAGGCTAGCTGGCTTTGCTCCTCTTATCTTCCAGGTGTTTTTATTTTATTTTCACGTTGTACTTCATCGATTCAGAGCTCGTTGTTATTGTTGTTGTTGTTGAAGGTATGAGGTTGGCATCCGTGTTCATTTTCTGCTTCTGTTATGGCCACGTCTCAGCGAGGCTATGCTTTCCTCCCATGTGGAATAGAAGGGTGAGCTTTCATATTAGAGCCTTGTCCCTGATCTGAGAGGAACAGCGCTTGGTTTTCACCGTTAAGTACGGTTTTGATTTATGTTTTAAATGGCTACTTCTCATCAAGCCGAGCAAGTTCTTCCTTTTTCTGATTTTGTGAGAGTTTTTTCCTCAATGAACGATTATTTTTTGTCATCTCACTATTCTATATCTATTAATATGCTTATATTATTTTTCCTCTTTAGCTTATTGTTGGACTAGAGTACATTAATTTTTATGTATACGACCAGCTTTGCATACCTAGAATAAGTCCCACTTTTTACTTGCTTTTTGTGGAGACTGGATCTCATGGATCCCAGCCTGGCCTCCATCTTAAACGTCTGGTGTTGCCACCTCTGCATCCCGAGTGCTGGGATGGCAGGCAAACAACACGCCTAGTTTATGTGGGGCAGGGGTCAAACCCAGGTTTCGAGAATGCTGAGTAAATGTTCTATCAACTGAATTTTTTATTTTTGCTTCGTTGAACACAAATTTGCCAGTTTCTTCCTGAGGTTTTCTATGTCTGTGCTCATGAGAGATACTGGTCTATAGTTTCTCTTTCTCATAATTGAAAAGTTTGAGGCCCCTCCACCGACTCAGCAATCCAAATCAGACCAAATCAAACAGAATTAAGAAAAAGCCATGGTTTAATTGGTAAAATGCTCCCGGGTGATATTCCAGCTCCCAGAGAGGAGACAGGGAAGAGAGACAAAAACAAACAAACAAACAAACAAACAAACAAACAAAAAACCCCTCTGTCTGTTTTCTGGGGTGTAGTTTAAATACCCTGTAGGAGTGGTCTGAGCATCTCTGGGGAGGAGTGGTGTTTCACGGGCTTAAGACCGCAGAGTTTGGAGAGAGAGAGATGGGGAGGGGAGTTGAGGTGAAGAATCTACCAGAACATTCCAGTTTCTTTGGGTATATGGGTGCCAGGGGCTGAGGTTGAGCTTCCATCAGAACAATAATGTTTTCTTTTTTGTGCTCTGGCAATGCTTAACCTCATTTATGGTTAATCTATTTTCTAGAAGAAATTTCACAGAATTTGCTACCATTTCTTCTTTTAAGCTTGGTAGAATTTGCCATTCAATGTACCAAGGCTCTGTAAGCTCTGTGTTTTGAAAGGACATTATTATGGATTCAGTGTCTGTGGTGGTTGGTTTGAATAAAAATGTGCCCCATAGGCTCATAGGGAGCAGCACTATTAGAAGGTGTGGCCTTGCTGGAGTAGGTGTGGCTTTGTTGAGGGAAATGCATCACTAGGGGGTGGACTTTGCTTAAGCCAGGTCTTCCATGACATTCTCTTCTGCTGCCTGAGGATCTAGATGGAGAACTCTCAGCTCCTTCTCCAGCATCATGTCTGCCTGTACATCGCCATGCTTTCTGTCATGAAAACTTAAACTTCTGAACTGTAAGCCAGCCCCAGTGAAATGTTTCCCTTTATAAGAGTTGCCCTGGTCATGGTGTCTCTTCACAGCAATGAAACCCTAACTAAGACAGTGTCTTTAATGCTGTCTGTAATATTCCTTTGAAATCTTTTTAATGTCTATGCGACCAGCATTCATTTCTACTATTAGTATTTGTTTCTTCTCTTCTTCTTTTTTTTTTTTTTTTTTTTTTTTGGTTTTTCAAGACAGGGTTTCTCTGTGTAGCTTTGCGCCTCTCCTGGAACTCACTTGGTAGACCAGGCTGGCCTCGAACTCACAGAGATCCGCCTGGCTCTGCCTCCCGAGTGCTGGGATTAAAGGCGTGCGCCACCACCGCCCGGCATGTCTTCTCTTCTTATTAGTTAACTTGACTCCATGTTAATTAGAGTTATTGGTCTTTTTAAAGAGGCAAATTTGGAGTTTGTTGATTCCCTGTTTTCAATTTCATAGATTGTTGCTTTAATTTTTTTTTCTGCTGCTTCCATTTTTTAAAAGTATATTTCTTAGAGGCAGGCGGATTTCTGTGAGTTCGAGGCCAGCCTGGGCTACCAAGTGAGCTCCAGGAAAGGTGCAAAGCTACACAGAGAAACCCTGTCTCGAAAAACCAAAAAAGAAAAAAAAAGTATATTTCTTTTGAGACATTTGTTAATTAGAACGTGTTGTTTAATTGTTTTGGTGGGTGTGGGTCCAGTTATCTTTGTTTTAGTGATTTCTGGTTTAATTCAAGTAGATAAAAATAGGAGGATGGAGAGATGGCTCAGCAGTTGCTGCTTCTGCAGAGGACCCAGGTTTGTTTCCCATCATCTGCATGGCAGCCATGATGGCCTGAAACTCCAGTTCCCGATGATCCAAAGCCCTCTTCTGCTTCTGTGGGCACCAGGCATGCACACAGTGCACATACTGACATGCAAGCCAACACACATTAAAATAAAAGCAAATAAATTCAGAAAATAAATAGACATATGAAACAGGCAAGTAACCCTAGAAGCACCCTCATTCAGAAAGATTTGGAGAGCCCTTCCTGGCCCTTCCAAAGTACATCCCGAGAAATTCTGTATATTTTGATTACATATGTTGATTATAATATAATTAATTAATATAATTAAATACAATTAATGTAATACAAATATATTTGATTAAGTATATTATCTTCTTACTGTCTTGGTATACTCAACTGTTGCTGCTTGTTCTGAGCCACACAGGAAATAAACATCCTCTGATACAAACACACTTTAATTATTTTTCTGGTTTGGAAGTCACAGAGGCTGTAACATTTTATTTTTATTTATTTATTTATTTATTTATTTATTTATTTATTTATTTATTT
>CABHPH010112690.1:0-14766 GCA_902168325.1 Peromyscus nudipes
GCGTGAGCTATGAGTCATCTGTTGTTACACTGAGATGTTGCCTCTAAAATTCACATGTCTCAATGCCCTGTGCTTCAGGATGTGACCTTATTTGGAGCTACCTCTATACAAAGGTCATCAGCTAAAATGAGGTCATTAAAGCAGGCAGCAACCCGATATGATCAGTATATTATAAAATGGCGAGGTTGGGGAAGACACACACAGTTTGACAATGGAAGAGAAGACAGCGTCTGGAAGTGCAAGAGCAAGGCAGCCTCCAGTCCTACCTTTGGCCACAGAAGAAGCCGACACCAATTCCCACTGCCAGATCCCACTGAAGGAGCCACGCTGTTTTGTGGTTTGAATGATATTTCCAACAAGCCAATATATAAATATGTGTGTGTGTGTGTGTGTGTGTGTGTGTGTGTGTCCTGGTTTCATTTCTGTTGCTGTGATACTCTGACAAAGAGCAACAGAGGGCATAAAGGGTTTATTTTACCTCATGGTTCCAGGTTCAGTCCATGAAAGTAGGGGAGTCACAGTGGTATAATCTTGAAGCACATCCAGTCTAGAGCAGAGAGAAATCAATGCATGCTTGTTCACCTGCTTGTGTGTGCTTTGCTTGATTTCTTCACATTTACACAGTTCAGAAACCCCTACATAGGGGATGGTGACACTCACAGTGGACTAGGACTGTCCACATAAATGAATGAAAACAATCCCCCACAGACCAACCCAGTGTTGGTAGTTCCTCACAGAGACTTTCTTCGCACATTGTTCTAGGTCATGTCAAGTTGACAATTAAAGCTAACAGGTCACAATACCTAATGAACACCCAAAACACAGATGCTCAAAGCAACAGGAGTTTGTATCTGTTCGTCATTCTGTAGGTCACCAATGTGGGCAAGGCTTCACACTGAGCTGGACTACTCTCCTCTAAAGACTCCCTCATTATAGCTGCAGCCATCTGCAGTGTGACCAAGGCAGAGTGTCTGAGGCGACTGACAGTACCAGCATCAGTGCAGTCTGTGTTATGTGGCCTGGCTTCCAGCTGTGGCCTGCCCAGGCTGCTGCTCATACAGTGCTCCCAGAAGGCAAGAACAGAGAGCGTGGCATCTCCAGGGTCACTGGTTTGGAGTGGCACATTACTTTCTCTGCGTTCCAATGTCAAGCTACATGGCAAGGCCAGCCAATGTTCAGGAGATGGATGCAGAGATTCCAAAGCCATTCTGCAGAGGAACATGTGCACATGGTGCCAATTTCTGTCTTCTTTTGGCAGCTTGCCAATCTGACTTGAATGGGAATGTCAAATGATTTATTACCAAGTGTGATGCTTGCTAGATATTTCTAATGGATACTCTTAATTTTAGCAAGTGTATTTCTAGTTTCTGGCTACTCAAATTTTGTGTCAGAAATGGATATGTGGCTTTAGCAACTGTTTCCTGGCACCTATACAGATGACCATATGCACTTCTCACTAACTTCTTCCTGTAATAAATTACAGTGCTGTGCCCACCCTGTCTATCACGTGGTTCACCTCATCTGGCTATTGGGCATGAATCCCCTGAGGGTGGAACCATGTCTGATCCTGAGACCCTGCCATACTGCAAACTCACAATGATGTCTGCTGCAGTGTGTCATAGCGTCCATCATTTAAATTCCAGGCCAGGCTTTCTCAGTTAGATTAGATGGAGCATGGAGGTGACATTCCTTTTTCTATTCCTAGATAGCTCACAAGCATCCCATCTGTGCATCTCCCAGGTGTGTCCCACCTGTGAGATGGGACACTCACAATTCTTCTTCCCTCTCCTCTCCTCTCCTCTCCTCTCCTCTCCTCTCCTCTCCTCTCCTCTCCACCTCATTCTCCTCCTTACATCCTCTGCAAACTCAGAGCTAATCCAATAATGACCATTACCTCTGGAAACCCCAAGGAAGTGTGCAATGCTTCCATTTTGAAAGATCCCTCTCTCTACCTGGAAGTGCCCTGTTTTTCTTCTTACTAGTTTCAGAAAAATAAGTAATTGTACAGAGTAGCTCAAAATACACAAAGAAGGGGCCTCTAGGTAGATTGCAATAGGAAGTTTGCTTGCCATGTTTTAATTTCTCCCTTGTGATCTCACTATTTTGAATGTTTCACAGTAAAAAAAAAAAAAAAATGAAGCTAGCCGGGCTGTGGTGGCGCACGCCTTTAATCCCAGCACTCGGGAGGCAGAGGCAGGCGGATCTCTGTGAGTTCGAGGCCAGCCTGGTCTACAGAGTAAGATCCAGGAAAGGCGCAAAGCTACACAGAGAAACCCTGTCTCGAAAAACCAAAAAAAAAAAAAAAATAGTGAAAAGAGTAGCAGCCTTCTGAGTGGTGTGTCTCGAGTAGGGGAGCATGGCTTAACACTATTACTGGGGAAGACCCAGCCTCGGGGCTTGCTGTTTCTCAGCTGGATGCACAGATGCAGCCTTGACCCAGAACTATGAAGAAGGCCCAGAGAGGCATACGGACTGTGGTCACAGGGGGAGAATGACAGCTGGAGCCTAGGCCTCCAGAGCCTACACTTCCCTGTTGTTGCTAGACTCAGCACTGAGGGCATCTGCTGAGCCAGAAGGTAGAGACTGAGGGTGGACTGGAAAGATGAGCTGTGTATTAGTCACAGCCTTCTGGAGGAACAGGGCAGATAGAATGAATAGATATTAGAAAGGGGGCTTATTAGACTGGCTTACAGGATACAGGCTAGGTCGTCCAACAATGACTGTATGTATACTTGTTGGAAGGATTGAGCGCCCTAAGCAGCTCAGTCTGCAAGACTATATTCCTCAGCCATCCCAATCCAGTGCTGAAGGCCAGGGATATTCTTGGGCAGTCCACACTGGAAGGCTAAGGAGTCTAACGTTGGGAGAGAATGGCTGAAGCAGCGGTGACGGATAAACAAACTGGCAGGAAGCAAGGGCAGGCAGGCGAGCAGGCTGCTTTGTCCTGGTGTTTCCTTACATCTGGATTGCGGCTGGAACACACCCCGAGGAAGGGGCTTGCCCACTCTGTTTATCCTTCCCACACCAGCTCAGTATAATCACTGGCAGCAAATTGCTAGCCACGCAAGATAGCATTCTTAATTTCGGGAGATGAGGGCTATGCTTGCTCGCCTGTGAGCCCGAGGCAGGACTTTAGAAATGTTGCCAGGTTCTCTTTAGTCTTGCTTTTTTGTTGTGCATGTGGGTCTATGATGTGTGCATGTGAGTGCAGGTGTGTGCATGCCATGGTGCATGAGTAGAGGTGAGGTCAGAGAACAACTTTGGGGAGTAAGTTCTCTCCTCTCGCCTTGTTAAAGCAGGGTTTCTCTTGTTTCTGCTGTGTACTGTACTCCAGGCTGGCTAGCTTGTGAATGTCCAAGCTATTCTTTCGGCTTTTTTGAGACAGGGTTTCTCTGTGTAGCCCTGGCTGCCCTGGAACTCACTTTATAGACCAGGAGCTCACAGACATCTGCCTGCCTCTGCCTCCCTGAGTGCTGGGATTGAAGGCGTATGCCACCACACCTGGCTCAAGCTATTCTTTGTCTCCACCTTTTATTAGATCATAGGAGTGCTGGGATTATATGTGTGTGCCACCACATCTGGCTTTTTAGGTGCATTTGGGGCATGGAACTCAGGTCACTAGCTTTGCAGGGTGTGCTGACTAGCTTTATGTCAACTTGACACAAGCTAGTCACATGGAAAGACAGAACATTGATTGAGAAGTTGTCCCTACCAGATTGCCCCGTGGGCAAGCCTGTGGAACATATTCTTAAGTAGTGATTGATGTACAGGGACCCAGCCCACTGTGGGTAGGGCCACCCCTGCCTAGGTAAGTGGGCCTGAGGGAGTATAATGAATCAAACTGAGCAAGCCACAAGGAGCAAGCCAGTAAGTGGTATGTCTCCATGGCTTCTGCATCAGCGGCTGCCTCCAGGTTCCAGCCCTGTTTGAGTTCCTGCCCTGGCTGCCTTTGATGATGAACTGTGATACGGAAGAGTAAGCAAAATAAAACCCTTTCCTCTCCAAGTTGCTTTTGGCCAGAGTGTTTGTCACAGCACTAGTAACCCCAACTAAGACACGTGGAAAGAGCTTTTTACCTGCTGGGCTATCTCTTTGGCCCTAATTAGTCTAGTTTATGATTGCAGATGAAAAGTCCAGTAACAAGGTCCAGTTCCAACAAGACACCAGGTAGAAAGATTTCCACCTGAGTTGTGGGGAGAGTGCCACATTCTTTGGCAGATAAGAAAAGGATGCCCCTGACTTGTGAAGCTTCCCTCTTGCTGTGTCCAGCCACAAGACACTGATGTTAGGCAAACAAGAAAACACCCACCAGGAAAATACAATGCTAAATCCCAATTCCAGGATTCTGGAATCCAAAACTGAGCTCCCTCAGTTAAGCACATACATCTAAATACAGGGAATTCTCCCAATAAGACTGAGGTGAACGAAGGAATGAGCTGGGAACTGCCCCAACAACTTAGGGGCACCCCCATGTTCTTGTGCAGCCTCATCAGAGCCACGCAAGAGGCCAGGTGGCTGCTCTAGGTTCTTTCAAAATATTAAAAAAAATTTCTATGTATATAGATGGTTTACTTGCATGTATGTCAATGCACCACATATGTGTCAGTGTCTACGGAAGCCAGGAAAGGTCACCAGATCCCCTGAAACTGGAGTTACAGATGGTTATGAGCCACCATCTGGGGGCTGAGAATTAAACCCAGGTCCTCTGGAAGAGCAGCTGATGCTCTTAACTGCTGAGCCATCTCTCCAGCCTCTCTCTTATTTCTTTGAAGGCTGTTTTTTTTTTTTTTAAACTAGCCTTCTTCAGAGACTAGAATTCTTAGATTTCAGCTCACCGGAGAACACAGAACAGAAAGCAGGTTTCCTTAAGGGGCATCTCCAGTTTCTGTGTGTGCTGCACGGTTCTATGGGTTTTGATCCATATGTGACGTCATGTACTCCCCATCATAGGACAGTGAAGACTCCCTTCTCTGCCCTGGAGTCCCATGTGTGCTGCCCTTTGGAGGACCCTGTGGCTGGTCTTTGAGTTCTGGCCATCTTCAGGTCAAGGTCCTTGTTCCCTTGAGAGCCTTGTGTATCTACTTGGGCCCCAGTCCCTCTCTTTGTTCTTGGGTGTCATTCATTTCTATCCTGCACCCAAATCACCCCTAGGCTTCTCTCATATCACTCTTTCATGGTTATCACTGCTGCTTGCATCCCTAGCTCCCATCATGTTCTTGGGACCCTCTCTCTGCATTGCACACTGTGTGAAGGTTTGGGGCTTGTTGGTTTCCTTCTTGTCCAGTCAGTCTTTCTCTCGGTAGAGGCTCAGAGGCTCTGGCAAAGCATTGTCTTGGCTTCTCCTGGGATAAGTGATGTCTGTTTCAAGTCATGATCTGACACCTGGTCTATTCTCCCTTCCCTTGTATATTCCATGCTCTTTCCCTTCACAGGAGCCTGGCACAAGGAACAGTCTGGAAGGATTCCCCTGTAGAATCAAAAAACTGGTTTCATATGCGTAGTCACCAGCCACACTCAACCCGCTTAAGACTTGAGGACCTGAGTCAACTCCCGGCACTCACTGCTCTATTGACAGCATCTCCTCCTGGCTGCTCTTTCTAGTCACGACCTTTAGCTGTTTTTCATGATGCTAGGAAGAAAGTTGCTGGGCTGAATTTATTCTTGGAATGCACCTTTGGGTCAGGCTAGACATGACTCTCTCATGCCAGCCAATAACCAGCTGGTGCAATTCAGATCCAGTCTGTCACTGTCTCTGACTCTTTCTCTGGGCCTGAAGGTCCTGGCAGATGATTTGAGACCCCGAGAGTGATCCTACCCTCACAAGAGGTGTCAGCTCCTATGAAAGCACCATCCTTGGATTTGGTCCTTCCCCCCCTATAGTCTTTGCCTCTTGAACCTGATTGAAGAGGTCTTAACCGCCAGACACTAGCAGCTATTGCAGACTGTGAAGTCCAAAGTCTGAGGCCTTCTGCTGCAACCTTCAAGAATCACAATGGGTCTCCTGCAGGCCTGGCCTGCCATGCCTCACAGCTGGGCCCAGGTAGAGAGCCACTTTGGTCCGGCCCAGGATATCACCCCCACAATGCCTGCTGGACCTGAGTACATATGAAGGTTTCCAGAGAGGAGGTTCGTTCATGCTTGCTAGTCTGCATGGCACTGGGCAGGGACAGCCTTTTATCACTCCAGCATGTACCCCAGGAGGCCAGAGTTGCTGCTGGCGAGGGTATAGGTGAACATGGCAAAGACTCCTGCCTTTCTGAAGTTTGCTTCTCAAGGACTAGTGCAAACATCTGCAGTGATGGAAAGACACTTATCTCAGTCCTCCTGGGATGAAATTTTATGATAACTGAGGCAGAAGGAACGTCCAGGAGTAGTGGGGCTGTCAGGACTTGTCCCCACAAGATTGGTTGGTGAGGAAGGACAGACATTAAGGCAAATCAGGTTGGAGAGATGTCTCAGGAGTAGTAAGTACTTTGCTCTTACAGAGGACCTAGGTTTGATTCTGTATTGAGCAGCTCACAACCACCTGTAACTCCACTTCTAGGGTATCTAATGTCCTCATCTGACCTCAGATGGCCTCAGGCTGTATTAGTCAGGGTTCTCTAGAGTCACAGAACTTAGCTCCATTCCACTCCCTGGTGCTCCTTTTCTCCTTAAATTTCATATTTTGAAATTTACCCTGCTCAGCTTGCTCCCTTTAATTATAAATCTTCATTAGAGTTACCACTAATAACCACATGACAGAGTCCATACAATGCTGTTCTGAGATTTCCTCTGCCAATAGAATTAATCCAAAACTCTTCACGTTAGCCTCAGGCAGACTCTTTGGACAAGGGCAAAAGGCAGCCACTTTCTTCACCAAAGTATCACAAGAACGATCTCTAGGCCACATATTAATATTCTTCTCCTCTGAAACCTCTTGAGTCAGGCACCCACAGTTCAAATCATTCTCAGCACCACTGTCTTCCATGCTCCTACTAATATGCTCCATTAAGCAGCGCTTAAAGCATTCCACTGCTTTTCTTATCCACAGTCCATGGTTCATATTCCTTCAAACAAAAGCATGGCTAGGCCTATCACAGCAATATCCCAGTCCCAGGTACCAACTTCTGTCTTAGGGTTTCTATTGCTGTGAAGAGACACCATAGCAATGGCGACTCTTATAGAAGAAAAACATTTAACTGGGGTGACTTACATTTTCAGAGGTTTAGTCTATTATCATCATGGTGTGACATGGTGATGTGTAGGCAGACTAGGTGCTGGAAAAATTGCTGAGTTTCTTTACATCTTAACTCATAGGCAACAGGAAGTGGTCTGAGATACTGGGCGTTAGCTTGAGCATATATGAGACCTCAAAGCCTCCCTCCACTGTGACACACTTCCTCCAACAAGACTACACCTACTCTAACAAAGCCATACAACCTAATAGTGCCACTCCTTTTGGGGACCTTATTTTTTTTTCAAACCACCACATAGGTACTCACATATACATGTAAAATAAATAAATCTTTCAAAAAGAAGTTAGGGCAGAGCTGAAAGGCATTCTGAGACCTCCCTGTATTAGCTACTCTTCCAGTCACTATGACTGAATATCTGTCAAAGCAGCTTGAGGGAGGAAGGCCTCATGTTGGCTCACGGTTTGAGAATACAGTCCATCATGGTGGGGAAAGCATCATGGCAGGAGTGTGAGGCAGCTGGCCATGTTACAACCTAAGTCAGGATGCACAGAGAAGAATGCTGGCTTCCCAATCACTTCTTCTTTTTGTTTCAGTCCAGGACTCCAACCCATGGGACGAAGTCACTCACACGCTCAGGTTAGCTCTTCTCTCCACAGTTAAACTTCTTTGGATATATTCTCATAGACACACTTCTAGCTATAGTGACTCTAAAACCCATCAAACTGACGTTGAAGACTACCACACTTTCTTTGGGTCCCACGAAACACCAGCATCCTCTTAGGATAGAGGAGTGATTTCGGTCACTCGGTTGCTCCTGAAACAGACATTATATCCTCCCCATTGACTCTATTGGGCTGGCATGCCAGCTCACTGGCAGATCAGGTGTCTGCCTGCAAGAGAAGAATAAAATCAGCCAGGTACAGTTGAGCAGTTTGGCCTAATCCATACTGTGCTGCCAGGTGCAGGATCTGCTGGAGGCAACAGCATGGACAGCCCATGCCTAAACTACCACAGTGGCAGCATCAACATAAAGGGATCAGCAGCTTGGGAGCTCCTGGAGACAATCCAAAGCTTCCCACAATTACTATTGTAGAGAGGGGTGTCAGCTACCCCTGTGCTAGACAAGGAATCTGGTAAGGTCCTTAACAAACCTATGTGGCTCCAGATGAGAGGAAGGGGTGAGACATAGATAAGAGGTGGACTCCTTATGTGGCATTTCTGCTGTGCCACCAGACAAAGTGGTCCTGGGGCACAGCAGCCAGGCAGATGTACAGATGCGAGAGCCCACAAAGGAGTTCCAGGGTGCAAAGTTAGAAACTGGGACTGACACATGATAGTCAGCTTGCAGGAAAAGTTGACAGAGAAGGACAGAAATCATCAGGGTCTCCATGAAGGAGCATGGTCCACACTGAGAAACAATAACCAGAGATGGGACAAGAGGCAGGAGAGGGAGGATTTCACAGAGAGACTTTAGTGGAGGGATTGGCCACCTGGCTCCTTTGTTTGTGGGGCCAGGATGATAAACGGGAGAGTGGCCATGGAAGAGCTGCTTTTGCATGTGAAGAGCAGTGTCCAGATGCTATCAGGCTAAAGGCTGAGGGAATTTGAGGACATGGAGCTAATGCATGCCAGAAATCCTCCAGTAAGGGTCAGGAAAGTGTTTTGAGACTGTGGTAATCGCTGGAGATGCAAAGGAGAGGCTAGCCAGGTATGGCAGCACATAGCTGTCATCCCAGCATTTGGGAGATGGTGCAGGCCAATCAGGAGTCCAAGGTCATCATCAGCTACATAACGAGTTCAAGGGCAGCCTGGGCTATGGAAGGAGACCCTGTCTCATAAAACAAAGCAGTATAGGCAGATGGGCCGAATCAGCTGGTAATGGATGGCATCTGCCAACAAGCCTGATGACCTGAGTTTGTTCCCTGAGACTCACATGGCAGAAGATAAGACCTGACTTCTGAAAGTTGTCCTCTGACCTCCATAATAGGCACACTATGGCATGAATGACTATGTACACACAACACACACACACACACACAGAGAGAGAGAGAGAGAGAGAGTAAATATAAACAGTTTTGTTTAAAAAGGAAAACAAAATGCAATCAATAACAAAACACAAGACATAAAACCCAAAAACAAATAAGAAAATCAAGAAGTCCCTCCCCCTCCCTCTCAGGGCTTCCTGCTGGTAGAATGACACATCTGAGCAGGGTATACAAGCACACATGGACATGGGGTCATGGGCCTGAGCCAGGACTGTCCTAATTTGTGAGTCAAGAGAAGCCATGAAAGAAGAGTATCTTGAAGAAATCTTTTAAAGCTCCTTGGCAAAACCAAATGAGCACAGCTATCTGCACACATTCAGCTCTCTACGGTACAATGCAAGTTTGTGTGAGCTAGAGTGAACTGCTCACTTGAAATATGAAGGGTTGGGGCTGGAGAGATGGCTCAGCAGTTAAGAGTACTGGCTGCTCCTCCAGAGGGCTTGGGTTCAATCCCCAGCACCCACACAGTGTCTCAGAACCACCTGTAACTCGAGTTCCAGGGGATCCAGCGCCCCCATCAGGCCTCTGCCTGTACCATGAAGTTCATGGTACACGTCTGTACATCCAGGCAAGATGTCCATACATATAAAATAATTTTAAAATTATCTTAAATATACAGGGTCTAGCTAGGGGTCTTTGTAGCCAATTTTTCACTGAAAGTGAATAATTTAAAAAACTTACAAGACAGTAAGGCTGTCCTTCAAGAAGGAGAAGCAGACTTGGATGATTCTAAGTGATTCTATCCAGCTGTAAACCCCAATGAACTAAAAATAGAGACTTAGCAGATATTTATATACTTGTAAAGATAGCATTTTTCAAAAGGGTGGAAATGACCCCAGTGTCCACTGACAGATGAATGGATGAACAAAAAAAAAATGTGGTTCATCTGTGTGGTGGGATATTACTCAGTTTTGAAACTTGGTTTCTGGCCCCTGGTACACTACAGGTGAATTTTGAAGCCATGTGTTAACTGAAATAAGTTGTATATGATTCCACCCACGTGAGGGCCTTAGAGTAGTCAAATTCATGTAGACAGGTAGCAGAATGGTGTAGGTCCCAGTGGTTTTCGGGCCCAGGTAAGGAGGAGTTTTTGTTTTACAGGGACTCACTTTCAGTTTTGCAAGGTCAAGTGTTCTGAGGATGGTCAATGCTGATGGTTGCTCAAGCATGTAAGTGCATGTAGTGCCCCCAAACCTCAGACCTTAAAATGACAGAGGGAATAATTTGACAGAAGGTGTATTTTTATCACAGTTTTAAACTTTTTAAAAGATTTGTTTTATATATATGTATGTGGTTTGTGCATATACCACAGGAGTGTGCAATACCCACAGAGGCCAGAAGAGGGTGTCTGATCCCACTGGAGCTGGATTTACAGGCAGCTGTGAGCCACCCAAGTTGAGTGCAGGGAACCAAACTTAGGTCCTTTGCAAGAGCAGCAAGCATTCTTACCTGCTGAGGTGTTTCTCGAGCCCCATTATAAGTGCAGCTAGAACTCACCAAAGAAACTAAACTTTTGTGAAACTGAGGTTTTGAATATTTATGAAGCATAAAATCATTGCAAAATGCAAAGCCTGTTTGACTGGATATCAGAATGTTTAGTTGCATTTGTGTTTGTTCATGAAAACCCTTGGGAATAAGCACTGGGGTGCATTTGGAGATCTAGACAGAACTGGGATGGGTGGCCCTGTGAATCAGAGTGGGATGATCCTGGTTCCTGGTATGGACTGGCTTCTGATCTTTTTTCAACATATTTTTTCTCCAGCTACATGGGGGTTGGCTTTCAATGACAGTGCAAGAGGCAAAGCACACTAACGCACACAAAGTCTTCGCTCACATTGTATCTACTGGTACCTCGTCAGTCAAAGCAAGTGCATTACCAAGGCCAATGCCATGGAAAGGAAGACGAGTCTCCTCTAGATTCAGAGCCTGAAGCTGATTCCTACAGAACATGGGCATGTCTTCATGTTTCTTGCAGCTATTTGATTTCTTGCATAGCCTTCTCTGTAATCAGCCGTTAATTCTGGTAAGACTGTTTGTATTGCACTGGGATAAGCACACCATGGCCTCGCGGGGCAGCCACGGCTTCTGTTTGTTCTATTTCTGTCTGAGAACATGGTTCCTGGACTCTGAACTCTGACTTGGTGTGTGTCTCCAGCATCCTTTCTGCCTACTGGAGTCACACTTGTTAATTCTTGCCGGTAGCTGTGTTTTGATTTTCACACTGCATCAGTTTCATTGCGGTGTGCTCGCCTGACCCAGCGTCTAACTCTCACTGACTTTCCGATACCCCGTTGGCCATTAGTTGGAAGCAAATCTTGACACGGAGCACTACTGATGATGCCTCTGACATGCAATCATTTACCACGCATGTCATTTCCAGTCATTATGCTATGTGTCAGGGCAGTACCCCAATTACCATGGAGGAGGTTAAAATCAGACACATCACCACACAGCTGGCTCTCATCAGGTCTCATGTGTTTCCAGTGACTGCATGGGAAGACCCACAGATGGTATTAAAAGGCATAGCTTGGTCTTTCTTGGCTTACAGAAATTAAGAGAAGTGGAAACTTGGGAAGAACATAAAAGGGCAGGACTCCTGCTCAGCCACTCATCTTTGACAAACAGAGGCAAATGTCCAGGTGTCATTTTTATGCTTCTGCGCATGAAGCCTCACCTGCTAATTAAGAATGCCCAAGCCGTGTTTTCGCATAGGCTGTCTTGATTTATTGAGGAAAGAGCAGATTTCCAAAGAGAGGGCTGCCTCTTTGCCAGGACGCATGCTTAGGGAAGATGCACACCTGTGCACCTGCTAGTTTACCAGCAGGAGAATACAGTGTGAATGCCAAGAAAGGGCATGGACTCTGAAAATGCTGGACAGTGAACCCAGTTCTTCAGTGTCAAGGGACCCAGCAGAATGTTATTCTACAAAATGACAGGCTTTGGTGGAATGTCCTTGAGTGTGTCATGACATTGCAGAATGCCCTTTGAGGTACCTGAGGCCTACTCATACACAGCATCTTTGGAGAAAGCCCATTGAGTGAGTGCCAGGGTGGAAGAGAGGCAGTTGGTGAGGATGAACCTGGCAGCTGGTGATCTCAGTCAGCAGACAAGATCTGAACATCAAGTTCACACCAGAAAGACCTTTCCATGCTGGGCCTCTTTGTGGAGCCAGGCACACCTCCTGCCTGCCCAAAGCTGAGACACATCTCCAGGGCTGATTGCCTAGTACTCATAGCACTCAGTTCCTACCTCAACCCATCCTGCTGGCCTACCCTTTCTGCTGTATTCGGGAAATGCCTAGCTTTGAAAGGACATATTCAAAGTGAGGTCCAATGAGAAAGGAATCTTGGTAGGACTCAATAGTAAACCTGCAAATTAAAATGATGAAGGGAACATACTATATGGAATATAGGACAAAAATTCATCACTGAGGAACTGAGCCCTGAAAGAGCAGATGTTTGTAGACAAGGACTTCTGTACAATACCAACTGAAGAAAAGGTAGTATTTGTATGTGTGTCTCTCTCTGTGTGTCTGGGCTGTGTCTTTGTATATCTGTGAGGAATGCATACACATAAGCACGTTCACATGTGTGAAGATGCAAATACACCTTGAGGTCTACAGTTGACATTTGGTGTCTTTCTCTATTGCTCTGCATTCCATTTGTTGAGAATATCTCTTGCTGAACCCAGAGTTCACTGATCTGGGTCTGCCTCCTGAGTTCTCGGTTTACAAGTGGCCCCACTTTCTTGCCTCCCTTTTATGTGGGTTCTGAGGATCCAAACTCTGGTCCTCACACCTGCCTAGCAAGAACTTTCTCCAAGTGAACCATC
Source organism: Peromyscus nudipes (assembly GCA_902168325.1). NCBI lineage: Eukaryota > Metazoa > Chordata > Mammalia > Rodentia > Cricetidae > Peromyscus > Peromyscus nudipes. Next base: position 13,055 of record CABHPH010112690.1, read on the forward strand.
CACAAGGCAGTATTTTTATGCTGAAACAAGCACACAAGAGCAGACAGGATGAGACAATGGAAGGTGACAAGGCCAATTGAAAGCACCGAGGAAAGAGGTCAGAGAGAAAAATCAAGTCACTGAACAGATAGATGTCAAACTTAAACCAGTAAAAAGGAGATCAATGCCATTAAAATTGCAATCAGAGACACAAAAGAGAAACTCAAAGAAATAAAATGGGAAAGAGAAGAATTGAAAGGATTATAGGACACATGCTATACATGGAAGGCAGACAAACAGGATACAAATGATAAAGCAGGTGCCCTTGGAGAAAGCCCAAGTGGAGATGAAAGCTTAACCAAGGATATAGCAGAAGAAAAGTGTCTCATGAGAAGCACCGACCACAGCAAGAAAAGCCAGCACAGAAAAAAACACTGAGAGGTTGAAACTTACAGAACAAATAAGATGTGTGCCAGACAAAGGAAATAAAAGCAATTTACTTGTTAAGAATATCGATAATGTTTGAACTCCTGTGATTATAAAATCCAGCAAAACGAATAAAAAAAAAAACAGGCTGAAAGGATGGACAGTCAATGTTGACTCTATAATCATGAACACACAATATTAGATGAGATGTATTAGCATTAGATGGGATGGCCTGGTTTCCTTGGCTTATAGAAATTAAAAGAAATGGAAGCTCAAAAAGAACATAAAAGGGCAGGACTCCTGTTGAGACACTCATCTTTGACAAACAGAGGCAAATGTCCAGGTGCCATTTTCATGCTTCTGCACATGAAGCCTCACCTGCTAATTAAATAATACAAATCTGGGAACATATCTGTGTAGAGGACAATCTATGGGCTGAGGAGATGGCTCGGTAGTAAAAAGCATATACTTCTCTTGCAGGGGACCCTAGGTTCGTTCCTAGCACTCATATCTGGTAGCTTCCAATTGCCTGTAACTCCAGCTCCAGGGGGATAAGACTTTTGATCCTTGGGTACCTGTACTCATGTGTGCTTACACGCATGCACACAGAATTAAAACAAAAGAATAGGAAATTCATTAAGATAATCAAAGACACCATCAATTAATTAAATAAGAAGGACCAGTTGACCTCTATCAGCAGCAAAATGTGTATATTAAAAAATATATAAAATAGAGTTGGGCGTGGTAGCACACCTTCCTTTAATCTCAGTACTTGGGAGGCAGAGGCAGGGGGATCTCTCAGTTTGAGGCCAGCCCTTGTCTACAGAGTGGGTTCTGGGACAGCCAGGGCGACACAGAGAAACCCTGTCTCAAAAGACCACTTTTAAAAAAGCATATAATATTGGTCCAGCAAGATGATTCAACAGTAGAGGCCCTTGGCACCAAGCCTGATGTCCGAGTTTGATTCCTGAGCCCCTCATGGTGGAAGACGAGATTTGATTCCTTCAAGGTATCTTCTGACTTCTACACACATGCTGTGGCAGCATACTCACCCTCCCAAACAGATGATAGATGGATAGATAGATAGATAGATAGATGATAAATAAATGTACTAAAAATTTCTTTTTTACACTCACATTCAGGCTTGATAATATGAAATCCTCTTACTGGAGTAGGAAATGATGGAAGCTTTCCACAGTGAGAAACCCAGTGCTGGCCAGTGAAGAAAACACTAGAAATGTTTCCAATAAAATTAGGATAAAGATGCCTACTGTATAGTTTGCTAAAGTTGCAGTGACAAATGACCA